>JAJGRW010001177.1:296031-321717 GCA_025461045.1 Carex parvula | reverse complement strand
TAAAAAAAATTAGGTGTTTGATTTTGGTACCGTACCAGTGGCAGCAGTGAGCTCCTCAGGCCGCGGCGCATACCTTCTGTTCGCTCCCAAATGAGAGGTACAGAGCTTCACTACAGCCTAAGCTGTAGAGTTTAAACCCTATTCAACTCTTTGACAAAGGTTGCAAGTGCACAACCCTGTCGTGTAGTTAGAACGGGTGTCGATCCTCAGGGACGGTCTATTTTCTGAACTTAAACTATTCTAGTTAGGTACTAGAAGTTTGAATGTTTGGGTTTGTCTATTCCTAAAATGTATGAACAAGTAAACGAATGAAACAAAAGAATGTATGAACAATTTCAATTATCAATGTATGAACAAGTAAAGATCAAGTAAATGTTTGTATTTGTACTGTGGTATAAAGGGCGTTTCAAGGGTTTCAGATTTCATCTTCAACTTTGCTGCCAGGACCTGCCACGCGACCCGCATGCTCTCGCATGCGACCCGCTTGGCCTTAAGCGCCCTGAACCTGGCACGCGACCCGCAAGCTGTGGCTTGCGACCCTCGTGATGCGACCCGCATGCTAAGTCACGCGACCCGCATGGTCCCTTGGGCTGAATCTGCACATGTCAGATACTTGTTGTTTAAATCGTGTAAGGTTAGATTGACCGTACCTAGTGTCACTGAACCTCAACTTTCGTGTATTGGCTTAGCAGACCTGGTTTGGAATTGCAATTTCACCTTCTCAGGTTTAATCAAGCTATTTGATCTAAACCTAAGTTCTCAATTCTGTTTACTAAAGGTATCCACAAGCTGAGCAAGAGTGGAAACTTTCACCTTTCGGCTACTCATTGACCTCACCTTTCAGTTCTCAGACCTACCTCAAGTACTTAACCTAATTTGCAAGAAGCATCAAGCCTTTGGTACAAGAAGAAATGCCTAAGGCATTCAACAGTAAGCAATCAAGAATCAAACAATTCAGATCAAGCAATCTCAAATAGTACAAGAATCAAAGAAACACGAAATAACAATAAGAATCAATCAATGTGCATCATCAAACAAGTATCAGACTACAAATCCAAACCCTCGAAACTACAAGTCTACTCAGACATGAATAAATCAAAGTAAAAGAAAGAAAGAGGATGCAAATCATAGTGAGAGAAGGAGGAGGGAAGAGGATCGAGGCTTCTGGAATCTTCTTCTCCAAGTCGTGACTCCAGATCAGCTCCAGATCGCCTCTCCCCTTCCCTGGCGCCAATCTCTCGCTTCAAAACCGATCAGATCCCCTTTTTCTTGAAAGTGTTGGGGGTCCCTTTTCTCATTCGCGCCAGGCCTTATATAGGCATCTTACGGCTTTAATCAGGCCCTGGCGCAATTAACTTGACGCGGGTCGCGTCGAGTGGAAGTGAGCAGTGAGGATTGGCTCAGATTGTAGATCTTGTCGCAAGCTTTCCGAAAAGTGGTCATACGCTCAAAACGGAGTTACGAGTCAAAAGTTATGACTGTTTTAAGTTCGGTGCTGAAATTTCAGGATCTGATGTGACCCGCGTGAAATCTGACGCTACCCGCGTGGGATCTCATGCTACCCGCGTGGGATCTCATGCTACCCGCGTGGGGGGTTCCAGAACTCGCAATTTTCCCTGATTTGGCTCATTTTCTGCAAAGTAGAATGAAAATGCAGCAGTACCACATTCTATAGATATTCAATGTATATTCATGTAAAAGACACGATTGGTGGTTTGAAACACAGATTGTGGTACAGAAATTGGTCGGGATTATAGGTCTAATGATGAGATATCACTTCTCCTCTGCGATCTCCTCAGGCAGCCGCGCATACCTTCTCCTCTATTTCTCCTCCTCGCACAACTCACTGTGACTCGACGGCTTAGAAAAAATGCACTGTGATCCCGCGATCCGCCTCAATTTCTCCTCCGACGCTAGTTTCGCCTCTGTGACTCTCTCTGTCTTCGCAATTAGTATTAGCGGGTACAGGTTTGGCAAGAGTGGATTGAAATTGAGAGAGGGAAATGAAATTTAGAAGTTTTGGCGGCTGATCGAAGGACATAAACCGCGAAGGAAAATTTTCAGACAAATGAAAACATTGACGGTTCCGAATGTTGTTTAGAAAACCGTCAGCAAAAAACATAGTATCGACGGCTTAAAAAATAACTGTTAGCACAAGATTTCAACACTGACGATTATTAATAAAAACCAGTCAGTGTAGTATATCAACACTGACTGTTCTGAAATAAAACAGTCAGTGTAGTATATTAACACTGACGGTTATGAAATAAAACAGTCAGTAAAGATATCAATACTAACGGTTTTGGAATAAAAACAGTCAGTGAATAAAAAATTACAAAAAAATTGACAATAAAATCATTATAAAAGGAAGTTTGGAACCTAACCATTCATTTTCAAATCTATTTTGAAATTATTCCAAATCTATTTTAAAATGATCAAGGGAGTACATTGAACGTAACAAACATAAAAGTTCAGAAGTTTTCTTATGTATGAGTTTCGATCCAACACAAAGTGTTTATGGCCATACGATGCTTCAATTTTCGGTCAACTAGATGGATGGGTAAATAAAAACAAATTTTGATCAAATTTGAATGCAAGACAATAAATGCAGTGCTCTTTAATTTAAACGGTTTCGATCGACCCACAGACGACATATTCCCGTGCGTCTTCATTATGTTTCATGTTCATGCATAGAAGATGTGCGTCATATATGCAACATGCATGTAATGCTATATAATTTAATGTGTTAAAATCATTTAATTAAGCAATAAACATGTTATAACATTAATTATTGTATAAATATTAGTAATATAATTTTCATTTCAAAATATTTTCTGAAATTAAAGTCAAAATTTCATGTTAATTGCCTTTTCACTAATCACGTAAATTACTAATCCTACTTATTAAATAGAATATGTTCATTCTAATAAACAAGCTTTGCAATTTGTCGATGAAACAATTAATTAGTAATTAATTGTTTTAGGTTTTCCATTCCATCATAAACAAACTTTTAAACACTATACAACGAACGTCTTACCATATATAATTTCAATTCTATTTTATGAATAACAATGATAAAATTCTTATTGCATCTATAAATTCAATTTAAACAAATAAACTTAATTATTAAATATCTTACAAAATATATACAATGCATAAATTTTTATTCTCAAATAGTTATACATTTTTTTTCTCAAATAAACTTAATTATTGCTCAACACCGACTGTTTTTTTACAAAAACAGTCGGTGTAGGGTATCACCAACACCGACTGTTTTTTTTTTAAAAACAGTCAGTGTTGGTGACTGCTCAACACCGATTGTTTTTTTTTAAAAACAGTCGGTGTAGGGTATGAGCAACACCGACTGTTTTTTTAAAAAGCAGTCAGTGTTGGTTCACTGACGGTTTTTTGTAATGGAACAGTCAGTGTTGAGGTTCTTCTTATTTACGATTTTACCAGCAGTCTCTACACCGACTGTTACATATTAAAACCGTCGGTGGTTGAGGGTCGGTGAAGGAGTTTTTTGTACTAGTGGTTGGCGTAGGTATGTAACAAAAATTTAAATGAAAATTATATAGGTAAGGTATAAGATTAGACGTTTTCCTTCCTATTAATTACAATAATGCAAGGTTATTAACCCTTACAATATTGCATAATGCCAAATATACATCAATAAGTTTCATTAAATAAACTTGCATCGTGAGAAAATAATATAATATTTGATTTATGATAGAAACTAATCATTTTCAACCCTTAAAATTGTAGTATACCAACTTTGTATCAGAATATTTTCCTTCTTTTCTTTGGATATAAAATCCAATACTGAAATTATTCCTGAACTTTAAATTTCAATGTATTGATGAAACCTTAATGAAAAAAAAATTTCAACAGAACTCCTTTCAATATCTCCTTCAAATTCCGTAAGTTGCTCCAGTTTTCTTACACCTCAACTTAAATTTAAAAAAAAAAATGAGTAAAAATATATATGAACTATCACCATAATTATAAAATTAACAAAATTAGAGGGCTTTGAGCATATCCTCAGCACTGCTGGTAGTAAAAGCTCCACCTTCCTCCAAATTAAGCACCTTAACCACACCATCCTCTGCCAGCAGCGCATACCGCCTCGACCTCACTCCGAGACCCACCGGGTTATCCCTCAGGTCAAGCTCCACCCCTAGAGCCTTTGTGAATTCCCCATTCCCGTCCGACAGCACCAGCACCTCGTCACCGAATCCCAGCTTCTCCTTCCATGCCTTCAGCACAAACGCATCGTTTACTGACACGCAGGCAATCGTGTCGACTCCCTTGGCATGCAGCTCTCCTGCCTTCTCCACAAAACCCGGGAGGTGCTTCTGAGAGCATGTCGGAGTGAATGCACCCGGCACCGCAAAGAGCACCGCTTTCTTGCCTTTGGTAAGTTCAGAGACTGTCACTGTTTTAAGGTCTCCCTCTGGTGGGAAATACGAGAATGTGGCTTCAGGGAGTTTATCTCCGACTGAGATTGAGGCAACGATGGAAAGGGATGAGGAGGAGGAGGAGCGTGACCTGAGTGTACGGTGGCGGTGGTGGTGGTTGAGGCGGAGGGAAGTGGAGAAGGAGGAGGCAAGTGCGAGAGATGGGAGGCGAGGCGTGCGAATTTGGCGGTGACAGGAGTAGGCGGAGGCGAGTTTGGGTGCAGTGGTGGTAGCCATGGCTGGTGAATGGTGATTGGGATTGAATTGGAGAGATGAGAAATGAGATGAGTGGGGTTTAATAGATTGGGGTTTTAAGATGGGTGATTACTGATTAGGAGGTGGTGATTGGTGAATATTTGGTATGAGGATTGGGACCTATGAAACGAGAGGCCGGGGGCGGGCATCTCGAGATAGAGCAGGGAGCTTATCTTGTCGTTCATTTGATGATACTTATAAATGAAGAAGGTCTAGTTACAACAAAGTTATCATAACTATTTTTTACATTTTTAAAGTTCAAATCGTCAATCCAAACCATTCAACATGATCTCCACAATAAAATGTACCTGCAGATCAAATTTCATATTTTTTTTGAATTTTTTACTATTTATTAATTATTTTACAAAAACTAGTCAAATTCAGACCATTGAATTTTGTACCCATCTTAATAAATAGTAAAAAAAATTAAAAAAAATGTAAAATTTGATCTGAAAGCACATTTTATTGTGGAGATCATGTTGAACGGTTTGGATCGACGATTTGGACTTTGAAAATGTAAAAAATAGTTGTGGTAACTTTATTGTAACTCAAAATTGTTGTAACTAGATCCCTCCTCCTCATAAATATAATAAGATGAATTTATTTTGAATGAAAAACTACATTATTTTGATATACTATGTTAACAAATAGCAAATTGAAGTAATCAGCACAAGTGTTAAAAGAAATCAAGAAAATTTTCTGATATAATTTTACTCTATCTACGCAGGTATTTTAATTTTTTTTTTTTTCAGTTTAAAGCACCTTTTTAAAGTTTTTTTGGTTTTAATGCATCAAAATTAATCTTAAAAATTCTAATCATCGTTAACTATGTGATGGCCCAATATATTCCCCGTTCGCATCTCCAATTAGTGTCCCTGCTGGGTCACCGTCGGCCTGCTATTAAAGGGAGCGGGTCGCGCATAAATAATATACAGATAACAAACATCAGTACTAATATTATAGTAAAAAATACCGTCTTTAGCATTTTTATTTTGTGGTTGATATAAACATTAATAACACCCGCAACAAAACTTGAATCCTTTTTTTTTTTTTTGCCTTAAAAAAGTTAGTTATTCCGAGTAGGGGTGTTCATTGGTTCGGTTCGGTTGAAACGAAACCGAACTAGGCAAACCAAATTCGGTTTCTAAAATAAACCGAACCGAACCGAACCGAACCAAAATTTTATTTCGGTTTATTCGGTAATTTCGGTTCAAACAAAAATATATTAATTTTTTATTTTAAAGCTAGTGTTCTAAATAGCGCGTTATAGCGTTTTTGGACCCTAAACGCTAAGCTATGGCATGAAAATACGCTAATTGTGCTACGGCCGCTATAGCGGTAATAGCGGTCCGCTATAGTGCATAGCGTGTAGCGCGCTATTTGCGCGCTATGCATATTGAGTTTTGTTAGACAATTTATATGGGCTTAAATGAAGATCCATAAAATTTATTTTGTATAGAAAAAAAAAATAGAATGAATCAAGATGCTTAAGATATTTTGTATAGAAAAAGATCGATAGTTTATGATATTAATATGGATATTTTGAACCATGGACTTTTGTACTAGTTCAATATGAATATTATAATTTCTTAATTAATTTGGTGTTATTTATTGTTCTATGAAACTTTAGATAATGTTAATATATAATACAAATATATAATATAATTTTTGTAAAAAAAGAAAACGCTATTTGGAATAGCTTCCGCTATAGCTACGCTATTCGCTATAGCTTTTTTTGTAGCCTTCCCGCTATGACGCTATAAACGCTATTTAAAACATTGTTTAAAGCAGTTGATTTATAATGAACCGAAGTATATTAAGAAATAAACCGGGGTATTAAGAAGTAAACCGGGATATTAAGAAATAAAGCGAAGTATTTTAAAACAATTGATTAAGAAATAAACAGGAGTATTAAGAAATAAACCGGGGCGCTCCGGACCAAATTCATAATATATAAAAGTTCGGTCGGTTCGGTTATTTCGGTTTTAAAAATTACCAAACCGAACCGAACCAAAATTATAATTTGGTTTCAAAAAGCAAACTGAACCGAACCATTAAATCGAAAAAACTGAACTGTTTGGTCCAAACTAATCGGTCTATTCAAAACCGACTAAACCGGACCCAATGAACACCCCTAATTCCGACGATGATCTGCTACTAATCTACTATGAATGTTTTAATTATCTATGTGAATATCTTAATTATCTATAGGAATGTTTAAAAAAAATTAGTTATACCGTCTTTTAACTTTTATCTATATGAATGTTTTAAATTACCTCAATTTAAAAGTATCTTAAAGCACTCCTGTCAACTTAAAATAGCCAAGTCATTGTTATTTCACTTGTCAATCACAAACAGCTGCCAGTAGATTCTTTTCTTTTTCTGGATACTATACCCCATATACAGCAAAACGCTTATAAAATATGATATGCATCAAATGCTTAATTATACACGATACAAGAAAGCCACCTTGTATCCTGTCTCTCTCCTATCCAACAGTCATGGAACCTGCACAAATCGCTCTCTTTTGACATATTTGATAGATGAGTTATATAGTGACTTTTTTACTTTTGAATTAGATCAGAAAATACCACGCATTCTACGCCGTCTATTTGTATATTCTATGAGATTGTTCTCAGAATTTGATTTTTTTTCAATTGTAATGGCAGTGAATTAAATTTCATTGATATGTTGGTTAGATGCAATATTTCCATTATTTAAAAACTGTTTAAAATCTCTCTAAAGCTACACCGTATAGAATTTTTTTATTGTTATTATCACTTCATCCATTTTTGTGGAAGTTAACATTAAAATAATGAAAAAATATAGTGGATTTATTAGAATTATACAGATCGAAAGATAGACAATAAAGGCAAAATTCATTTGACCTTAAATTGTTTTACCGGAGAAGCTATATAAAAATGATATTTTGGAAGAGGAAAGATCAACAATTTTAATGGGCCTCGCTATAAAAATGTAATGGGCCTCACAAAATTTGACCCTCTGAAACTTAAAAGACTACAAAAAATACACACAATTCATTTCCAGCAAAAATTGCTGGCTATGGGGTTCGAACCCATGCGCACTTATGTGCAGAAGATCTTAAGTCTTCCCCCTTAACCACTCGGGCAAACCAGCTGATTTATATTTATTCTTCAAATTTTATATATTTGTAACCGTTGTGATACACACCGTCTACGGGAAACGGTTCATGAACCTAATCTTAATTAAGGATGTAGTGTCGCTATTAGGTACTAAACGAAAGTAAGAATTAATAAAGACAAGAAAAGAATGGTTACAGATGGATTAGGTTTGGTAGGGATTTCGCGTTAGGTTACCAAATTGTTAAGGTGGAGCCGTGGAGCGCGAAACTGTTGACAATTTTCGTTTCTCTATGCACTATCCATCTACTACATGTCCGTCTTTAAACTTCCATTTGGTGTTTAAAATCGATTGATCAGACTACAAGATTTTTTTATGGCATGGAAGTAGTGGTCAGTAAAGGAAGATAAATTAGTTCAATTAAAGAAGCAAGAATTTTTTTAAATAGCAATTATCACGTCACCATAAAAAAGCAACAAAAAATAGTTATAACTAACTATTTAGAAGTTTATTAAAAACAAAAAACAACTGATGGAGCTATTATTTTTAATGTATGAACTATTTAGAACTCTGATTTTAATTGAAAAAATGGACGCTCAAAACTCTTGAGCCTTGATCGACTTGGTTTTTTTATTTCTTTCTTCCTGTTTTATGTAACAATCTTTTATTTCAAAAAAAATATTTCACATACTCTCGTTTCTCTTTAGGAGTTCAAAGTTACAGTAAAGAGTTCACGTTTGGTTGTGTAAATTAAAAGACAAAAATATATAATAAATAAACAGTTAAGAAGTGCATAAAAAAGAATTAATTTATAGATCAAGATTCTCAAAGTCCGACAAAATAAAACTAAAGGAACTTTTTTTAATTAGTATTAAAAAAAACAATGGTCATACAAATTATATTAAAAGAGGCTTAAAAATACTAAAAACAGATTTTGCCGAGCATCCTCTTTGAATTTGTACACGTCTCGAATAAAATTTAAAAAAAAAAAAAAAAAAGACGAATGACACAAGCAAAAAAACAAATCCATAATGGAAAATGGTTGCTTGACTCGTAGTCGTAGTTGACTGGCATTAATTGAAGCTGGTCCTTGTAAATTGGTGGCAAGACTGGAAAATGACTAAAGAAATTACATTGTCAAGTTCAGTGCTTGTTTGAATATTTGATATTCTTTGAAGCGTGATAAACATTTTGCATCCCTTCAGAAAATAATACAGGTTGTGTTATGAAGAAAAGTCAGGAATCTAACGCACTCATTTCTTGTGAGTTGTGAGGAAAGTTGAGCGCAATATCTTACCATATAAGTACAAGACAACAATAATTTTGTTTGTCTGTATCTAACCAGAAAGAAAATTAATATTTATTGATTTTTATTATTTTTATTGTTTAATGTAGCCAACATTAATCGCTCACTGCCTCACTGGCGGATTCATAGTTTGATTAGATACACCTAATTAAAGGATTTATTAATTTTAAAATTTAAAATTATTGGATATTTTATTTTCTGCAATTGTAAAGAAGTTGGAAACTAATGAGTAACGAGCGACTTCATTCTTGAGCCTTGAGTACAAAAAAATTCTAGAAATATTTTGACAATGAGTCCATCATTAATTCTAGAGAGAGAGAGAGAGAGTAATTATACTGACAATGGCTCTTTATCATATCATTAATTTGTGTGTTTGTAGTATTTGAGATGAAAGCATAAAATACATGGCCCAATTTCAACCGTATCGTAACGACCAAAGTGAGGGTCCCTGCTGCCCAAGTGCGTTATCAGAAAAAACAGAACAGGGACCCAGCTATATATATATTCACAACCACAAAATACTCCGACATTTTTATTAATATCCAAACTTAATTACAAATTAATAAATATACTCAGAATCTCTGAATTTTTCGAAAAATGCCCAAACCGGCCAGAATCTGGCCGGTTTCCTCCTCTCTAGAAACCAGCTAGGTTTCTTTCTTTTTTTTTTTTTTTAGAGACACTATGAAGAGCAAGATAATGAAATCTAACACTGAAAATTCGAATTTTTTGTTTAAATTATTTATTAGATGATTTCTTTTGATTTATAATTAGCATATTTATACTAAAATATACTAGATTACTTGAAATTATGTTGAATTACACTATATTACCTTAAATTACGCTAAATTATGTTAAATTATGTTAAATTACGCTAAATTACACTAATTTCGCTAATTATAATGAAATACAGTAAATTACGCTAAATTAGGCCTATTTTGTGTCATCTTTAATAAATCGTAAAAAATAGTAAAAAAATTTCAAAAATAGTAAAAATTAGTATTCTACAAGTTCATTATATAACTAATTTACTGAGCTACTTAGATTGAATAATAAAAATAAAAATCTTAATCGGAAACTTCAACTCAAGTTTTGAGGCTATTCTCTTTGTTTTTTTGGCAATTCTGAATTTTGAAATCCTGCATCGCGGGCACTGACGCATGCGTATTTCGCAAGCTTTTTGAAATTCAAATTTTCAGTGTTAGATTTCATTATCTTACTCTTCATAGTGTCTCTAAAAAAAAAAAAACTGGCCAGAATATTGGGCACTTCTCAAAAAACCTAGAAATTCTGAGTATAGTTATTAATTGGTAATTAACTAAAATGTCGGCAAAATACTGGTAACATAAATTCAGGAAATTGGTAGGGTCATAATATATATTAAAAATTTTAAAATTGGCAGCGTGCTGATACTTCCACGTGCATAAATGACAAACCAACCAACACTTGCAATCATGATTAATTTTGTAATTAAAACCAAACAAGAAGCATTCGCCATTCCATTAAAAGTTAAAACCAGTGGCGGCACAGATAGCACTCAGCGGTGTCGCCACCATCTTTTCTTGCCGTCCATTACGACACGTGTCGGCATCTCTAGTGTGCAACGATTTGCCCTTCTAACCACTGCCTTTCCGGTGCATCGGCGTGTCGCAATTTCACCGCCACATTGCCCATGTACGCATAATTCCAGATTTCGAATGCGAGGCACTTGGTATAGCGTGCGGGCCCATGAAGCCGGGAACAAAGATCAAAACAAATCTTTAAAAAGATTAAATTTCACTTAAATCAGAAGTCATCTTCCTGCTTCCTGCACAAGGATGTGATTAATTAACCGCGATTTCAAAACCTAAATTTCTATACGAAGAGTTCAAATACTTTTATTTTATTTTTTTTTCTCGTCGTCATATCTCTATTTTTTTAATTTTCATAACTCCAAATTTAAAATTTAAATATCATAATAACACATTTAGATATGATCTACATAATTTTTTCTATGTATATATAAAAAAATTATAATATTTTTTATTTTGTTTTGATTGCTATCAAAAACTTGTACAAATATTGAGACCGCGCACCACCTGATGCATACGTGCATATATGCACAGGGTTTCTAGAGAATGCTACAATTTAGATTTAATTTCCATACAGCAATACGGCCGGGTGAAGGGATATGGATATGTGGTGGGATTCGAGGCGACGCATGGTACAACCGGCAACCAGATTGTGGGACGCTGTGTGGGCGTCGGGTTGCTGAGCTTTATGGCGAGAACGCAACAGACGGCTATTCACGGCCAAGTCTAAGACTATACCGGAACTAGTGAGTTTGACGGCAATGGAAATCAATAAATGGCAGACATTCCTATAATCTCTCGGGGGTAGAAAAGCTCTACACTGGGTAGACATAGTGGATTACGGTTTTTCTATTTGTAATTATATAGACTTCATTATCCTTGTAAATAACTTTTTTATTATCAATGGAATCGTCGGTTGAGCCACTGCTCATTGACCTTCAAAAAAAAAAACTTGTACAAATACAGTGATATGAATAATTTATTGACGTTGATTTCTAATTTATTGATTTGCATAAAGAAAAAACAAAAGTGATAGTTTTTTATGTGCATATAGAAAAAATAGCATACATCATATCTAACAGTTTTATTTTAGTATATAAATTAGAAAATAGAGACGTGGTAGAGACCGAACACATTTGAACTCTCATCTTGTAGAGCGTGTATCCTATGAGATATCACATATTTTGCAGGAGCAACGTGTCCAGTGCCTATTCGGAGATAGCGCAGGGGCAATATTATTTGAGCTTTGATTTATAAAGCATAGGTCATTTGATGTTTTATGCTTTTATTTTCATCTTCAAAGATTAAAGAGCCAATCCCAACTGTCTTGAAAATTTATAAAACAATTAGTAAAAAAAATGCCAAAAAAATATAAAATTTGATCTTCAAGCACATTTTAATATTGAGATCACGTAGATCGACTACTTTGACCTTGAAAACGGCATGGAAAAATATAAAGCACCAACTAGCCTATGCTTTATAAAGCACCTTAGTCCATCCCTTATATTAGTATACTATAATTGTTAAGGCAAGAGAAATAGAATAATCATGGTACATCCATGTGTATAATCATGGTACATCCATGTGTATAGTACATTTATTTATAGAATAATTTGGGTTCGATGTCTATCAGATTTAAATTTGAATTTGATTGGTTTTGCGTCTATTTGATCTGCTTTAAAATATGTGCGCGACGTTTCAATATTTGTGTGTGTTTACTTTAATATCAAATATAGTGTGCATGGCTCCTAAAACGAATCGGACGAATGCAAAACTCATTAGACTCAAATTTGAATCGAATCTACTTCGGACCAAAATTAACCCCCCGTTTATAAACTTCAATGTTTAGTTATCAAAAGGCTATATAAATAAAATCAAAGTCTTAATTTGTTCTCTCTATTATTTAGACAATATCTGCATGTGTATCTTTATTTTATTTTATTTTTTTGAAAAAAGGCTGGAAATCCCGTTTCATTGTATGGAAACGTAAATTACAGAAATCCCGTTCCTGCATGTTCGAATCGTAAAATTTTTTTGATCCTACGCCCACGTCCATTCCCTATTTCGGGAATGAACGTGGGCGTAGGATCAAAAAAATTTTGAACAAAATTTTATTGTGCGTGTGGAGAAAAAGAAATTCACTTTGAGTGATTTTTTTTTTTCCCACGGCAGCAGGAGTTGGCCGAACAGGGCCTAAATATCTACGATAAATTGTTCATGCGTATCTTTAATTAACTTGATTCGCTTTAATGATTCTTCCATTAATGAGCAAATAAATTTAAATTGTATCAAAATAAATATATATTATATTTAACTGATGTATAACACATATAATAGTAAGACAAGGAAAAGAAACATGTCTCTATCTCTAAAATCTCTCTAAATGTACCATAAAATCGAATATGCTAGAATTGCCCTACTTGATGCAATGATAATTAGTGGAAAGTAGAGAAAATTAAGAAAAGTATGTTATCTCTAAAATATCTTTAATGGATAAGAATATCTAGAGTTCTCTAAAACCTTCTATACTGATTAAGAATACCAAAGAGGCATCTAAAATCTCTGCACTTTTTTTTTTTATAAAAGGCATAAATGCCCATTTCATTAGCATGAAACATAGTTAACTTACAAGTAAAAGGAGTTCAAAGTTCAAACATGGAAACCATAAAGCACTAACACAGAGCAAAACACAAAAGTCCTGCGTTTAACAGTCCACCAAAAGATAGTAATAGCAAAATAACAAACTAAAACTAAGCCACATTTGAGCGGGCTATGGTAATTAGGTAATGATCCTAAGCTTGGATCTATACAAAAATTATTTGACTTCTTCATGGTAAATCAGCTAGAGCTCCAGCATCCCGCAACAGCAGCGTAGGACCTACTTCGTCAGCCGCAACACCCTGGTACACTACCAGTTGGTTGTCGGTAGGGTCCCAAACACGAAGATGAATGGCATTGATGTCTACTGGCAGCCAATCTTCCGTAGCCTCATTGAGTCTTTTATCCATATTTTCTGACCAATATTCAATGACAGATATTATTAGATGTATAAGAGATCCAGGGCTGGAACATAGTGGTGGGGAAAGGGTGCTAAGCACCCCCTATAGTTTGAAAATTTATAGTTCGATCCATTAAATTTTGTAACTTTTATATGCATTAATATCTTTTAGCCCCCTTTATAAAATGAAATTACACTATATTTAATTCTTCAGCCTCCCAATCTCTATTTTCTAGTTCCGCCCCTGAAGAGATCTAACACAAAAATCTCTGCATTTGGGTAAGCAAACAAACCCGGCGGTTTCTAAAACTTACAATAAAAGGCTAAAATTGTTTGAGTCCAGACAAAATATCTATATGGAAGAAGTTAGCAATGTGTGCTTATTTCTTTCATAATCATGATTTTAATATTTACTAAAATATTTTGATAGTAATTTGCAAATTAAGAAAGTATAGGTGATGGCATAACTGTTGCAAAAGCTAACATACTAAAATAGCGGTTTTAATTAAAATTTAAAATATATGCTTAATATGATCTAAATTATAAATCGATACTCAATAAAAGTGGTTGAGATTCAAGTTTCCTAAGACATGTCATGTCATCAACGTATTTTTAAACATTGGTTCAACAACTAAGTTATTATCAAATTTAATCATATGGCTGAAAATTATTCACCTTTTTTAATAATAAATATTCATCCATATGTCGTATAAATGATATATCTAATTCAACGTACAAAATTAATTGTTATATTGTGCTCATATATAAAATTTCTATATATTTTTTATTTTATTTGATAGTATTTATTTAAATTTAAAAATTAAATTTTTCAACAATACATATTTTTATTTTTGGATGAAGTCCGAAAATTTTGTCCTAGTTATATGAAAAAAATTGTAACAATTATAAGGTTCTTACTACATAACATAAAGGCATAAAGCTTGCGTTGAAAAACTGTGATAGGCTACTGACAGTGGCGAAGCCAACGTTCTACAGGGGTAGGCCGTTGCCTACTCCTGGAAAAAAAAAAATTCCAGCGGATCCGGGTCTGACTAAGGACTTGCCTATTCCTGAAAAACGGTCTTGCGTATCCCTGGACCAGTTCTAACGATTTGTGGTGATTCTCTTCTGGCTGGGCAGATTCTATCATTTTTTTCATGGTGAGTCGATTGAATTTGGGAGGAATATAAGTGTGAAAATGGTGAGTGGAAGGAATTGGGGAGGAAGATAGTACGGCTCTGAAAAAAAAGCTTTAAGCATTATAAATATTAAATGGACCTGTGTATATATGGTGTAGTGTATTGTTTTGAAAATATGAATTGATTCATAATGAACCATGTCCGGCCGAATGTATAAATATTAATGTACATCCCCAACATGCAAAAGAACCATATTAGTAAAATAAAAATAACACACATATATAACTATTGACGTATTATAAAAAAAACTAACCTAGTACAAAACTATCTGATTAATTCTGAATATTTTGTACTATATTATACTAATGGATTATTTGAATGTAAGAAATGGTAGTAACATTACTTTTGGACTAATTAATTTGTTATAATTTTTTTAATACAAAACAAGCTTTTTTAGAAGAAAAAAAAATCCAAGTTTCCTAGTCGACTTGTCTGATTCCTACAGATTCTGATTCTATAGTCAACTGACCGATTTCGCTTCTGATTTAGATTTTTGGAATCATAGTTCAAAGTATAAATTTTCAACATAAATTGAGGATGCCTTCAAAGTATGTCAACTTCTTAAACAATGATGCAATATTGTTAATTTTCAATATAAATTGAGTATGGAGTAAAGAGTAAAGACAGAGTGCCAGTATGTATTAGCATCTAAAAGTGCATATATAGGCATTATTTCTCTTAATAATGTTGACCGTGCAATTATGTCTCTACTCTATATATTGAATATTGCAAAATAAACCTAAGTTGTACAATTTTGTCTTAATGGACCCATTGAGGTATATTAATTAGGAAGTACATTTTTGCTTGTTTAGGCTGATGTCCTTCTTGTTCCTTTCTTTTATGGGATAATTTCATATTTGCACAATTGTCCCTCTACTTATCTTCATACTCATATAGTATTAATTTTGTAACAATAACAAGCCAAAACTTTTACCTTTTATGTAAATTGTATGTTATTTGAACCCAAATCCGTTAATGTATTCAAATCCGAACTTGATTTTTGCATACCTCTGACTCAAATTCTGGCTTCGCCACTGACTACTGATATATTGCGGATTCATGTTAACTTATAGCTAATTGAGTTAAGTATGAGGAAATATTGATTAACATGTTCTCAAATGCATATTTTTTTTGTTGCTTGGAAATTTTAATTCTAGAATAATCGGCGATCGCAGAGATAATCTCGAAACATACAAGAGGTGAATAATACAACTACAGAAAATTAGCAATATTTATTAATGTTTTTAAGCAATATATAATCTCTAATATGGATTATTAAGTCAAGTTCGATTATAGAAAAATATATAACATATTGAAAATTTGAAATGACATGCAAAAATATGAATCATTGTTTAAGAATTTGAAAAATATAAGACACAGTAACTCATTTAGCATTACGGATAACTAAAAGGATACAATGATATTGGAATAAACCTTAGAGTCGGCTATAATTAGAGTGAAAAAAACGTGCCGTGCCGTGCCGTGACTAACACGTCGTGACTTTGGTCTCGTGTCGTGTTGTGTTGTAACCAAGTTAATTTTTCACGTGCCGTGACCAAAATGTCAAGAGGTGGTCACGGCACGCGAATAGTCATGCTACGTGAGTCACGCCGTACCTAAACGTGCCGTGACCATACGTGACTCGCGTGACCATTTAATCATAATTTAGGTTAGTTTATTCAAGATTCACCATTAAATCAATATCTAAGTCATCATAATTATACGTGATTGGCGTGACTACGTGGCGTCCCGTGCCATGACTAAATCTTTCACGTGCCGTGTCGTGCCGTGCCAAAGTTTCAAAAGATGAGCACGGCACGAAACACGCGAGTCACGGTACGTAACTGACACACGTGCCGTGCTGTAACCGCGCCGTTCCGTGATGGAGCCGGCTCCGCCGTGCCATTTTTCCCACTCTAGCTATAATTATAACTTCTATTGTTATTTTTCCACGGCATTTTAATTGTGTTGAATTTTGTGCCTAAAATAATATAAGAGAGCAATTGCAGGTTAAAAATGTGACATTTAGAACGCTGTATCCCAGTACCTGTGTTTTTGTTTACATTTTCAGCCGAAGTTGTTGACTTGGATAGAAAATGACAAATATATGATTGCAAAGAAGGGAAATTTGAAGTTGCAATATAAATCCGGAGAGAAAATTGTTTCTTTTATAATTTGGCGAAGTTGCAATAATCTGAATTAGAGAATTAATAAATAATTTTATATTCTTTTTCATGCTAAATTTATATTTACGATTGGGCGTCTAAAAATCTTTTGTTTCATAATTCATATATAGAAACATATACCTGAACCGCAATAATGCTTAGAAATAGGCATGAATTGTAGCATTTTCGTACAGTGCATATCTATTTTTTTCAACCCAGATTGTTTTATTTTAAATCGCTAGATAAAATAAAAAACAAAAACTGAGTCACAATTCCCAAGGGCAGTACCCGGCCTCATCTGCCCCGAAATTTTTATTAATACCATTTAAAAAAAACCAAAACTCTACTAAAATTTGGAAATTCGACAAATACCAGGGCCTTCAAAAACTAAATATCAGTATATTACAATGCATTTTTGAGTTTTTAAGAAGGCTTTCAATTCAATCTGCGGCCCTCCAAGAATGAAGCCGCAGATTGAATTAGAGGCTCTAGTATTTTTCGAATTCTTGATAATTTGTAGTTTTTTTTTTGGACAGTGGTATTAATAAAAATTTCGGTCATCTGCCTGTGCTATCTTGCAACACTGTGGGATCCTGTGCTTGTATCAGAAACTGCTACGGAGGCTCAAAGTACCTCCAAAGGTTATGGTCATCGTATCCCGAAGTACAACAGAAGTATCGTTTTGCAGAGTTGGTGGATCCGGACCATTCTTTTAATCTGACACAAATTTTAAAAGAGATCCCTTCAGTCTAAATATGCACCGAATTGAATTTGATCTGACTAAGAATAAATTTAAACTGTAAAATTATGGGTCTCTCCGTGCAGTACTACAAAAATACAGGTCCAAAGTTATGACGTTCATCTGGGTTGCACTATAGAACAAAATTTTGATACAGAAAATTCTCACTAGGAGAAAATGTCATATTGAACCACATTGTGAGCTATGCGAACAACAAATTAAAAAAAAAAAAATATATATATATATATATTCTTTGGACTTGCCAATATGCACAAACTGTTTGGAGGAGGTTGATAATGCGAATTGGATTCTCTACATCACTGTCACTGGAAGAATATTATCTCCTTCTAGATGGCGCTTCGACATGCGGTTAGCATGAGTCGGCATGACTGACAAGCCGGTCTGGGATTTGACTTGGGTGGCAGGGTGCTGTGCTCTGTGGCACGAGAGAAACAAACGATTGTTCTCAGCGGAGCCAAAGCAAGCGAGACTTCTAATTGACGAAACATATGATCAATTCCAAAGCTGGCTTCTGGCCGCATAACATGAATAATCTGCGCCTATTGAGATTCTTCTATTTACAATATAGCTGTTGCCATTAGATAAGAAGTGGAATTTGTATATTTTGTATATTTTGTATATATAACCATAAGCTGTTGTATCAAACTCTTTTTATTGTCAATAGTCTAACTCGTTCGAACTCGGTTCATTAACAGTGTGCACCGTAAATGCATTCAAACTTGGAATCTATTCGGCAAAATGGAATTTAAAAAAGATAAATAATTGTGACGTAATAATTACCGAACAAGGAAATATTAAATAAAATTTTGAAAAAATAAAAATTATATTAAAATTTGTACTAAAAGGTATGTTTGAATCTCTCTTTATTCGAGTCAAAGATAATAATTTATTTTATAAATAGAATACTGAAATAGTCCTCTTTTTTATGGCCGCAATAGAGCCAATTCTCTGCTGATGAACACATAAATAATATGAAAAGGATTACGTAAATGCTGATTTTGTCAGTCAAATAATTTTTTTTTTCAAACTGTAAATTCAGTCTATTCTTTTCTTTTTTCTAAATCGAAACTAAAAATTCGGATGTAAATGCCCCCTATGCAATTTACGGAAGTAATGTAACAAAGATATATAAAAAACTGATGTTTGTAGATACTAGAGGTGAAAACGGAGCGAATACGGAGCGGATAGTGGTAAAACCATATCCATATTCCTTTTAAATTTTTCAAATACGGATACAAATCGGATATCAGTCGGATACATATACGAATACGGATTGAATTGGATTTATTAAAATAATATTTAAAAATTTCAAAGTTCATAATATTTATCTAATTTTAATGGTGAATAACAATATTTTTTTATAATATATATTAAAATATATAATATTTTTTAATTTCTCTAATACGGATGGAATATTATCCATACCGTTTTCACCCCTAATAGATACAGCTCCGAAATAAAAGATATTTATATAACAGATTCCGATCCCGTAGATACGAGCAGTTCTGCAAGCCTGTCAGTATCAGAATTAAAAGTTAGTGTCGGAGAGAGAATATTACAAACATAATAATATATTGATTAATTACTTTTTATATATTTACTGAAAGATACTTATTTTTTATTTTATTAATATCAAATTTAATTGGGGGCCGGCGGGCCCACCAGTTTAAAATGTTCTGGACGGTGTGGTTGGTACAGGAATGCTTGAATGCCAGATCCTCCCGAAATTTTTATTATTATCCAAAAAAAAAAATTAAATTTTAAAATCTAATACAATTTTTTTTTTCAATTTTAGACTAAATTACCGCGAAAAAAATTTGCGGGACAGATTTCGAAATTCCTCTGCATGAGATGTAGATTTTGAAATTTAATATTTTTTTTGGATATTAATAGAATTTCGGTAGATCCTCTATCCAGGGCACACGATGAATAAAAGCCGTCTGATTTTCTCATGATCTGCTACCTCAATTTAATCGGATGGACGAAACAATCTTTACAGGTTGCAACGCTGGAGAGAATATGCCAATATTTGCCTGAAGAATAACAGGAGTTCCCGGGCCACAGTCAAAGATAAGCTAACAAAACAAAGAGTCACTTTTTGTTTTTTTAAAAGAAAGAAAATGAGTAGTTGGTAATTTTTTTTGGAAAAGGAGGTTTATAAAGAATTTTATTTTTAGAAATTAATCTTAAATAACCAAAAAAATAGAATGAATGGCTTTGTTTTTTCGATGTGGTAGATGGATCCTAAAACAATCTGAATTCAAACTTTGAACTGTGAAATGAGTAGCTCTCTTTTTTATGTGAAATAGTTTGGATGTGAAAAAAAATTTCTGGTTCAAACTTTGGATCTAAATATTTTTTAAGATTCATCTACCGCATTGAAAATGAGGACACTCATTCTATTTTATTTTAGTATTCAATGTTAATTTCTAAAAGTAAAAAATTCTAGAGGTATAATATGACGGAAACAATTGAAATGGCGGGTCCAAGGTGGTGGTAGGTGGTTGCTGAATTCTGACATTGTATTGTTTTGACCCGACCTAACCCTCTGTTATCTCTACCTCTACGAAACAGTAAAATAGAAATTACAAAACATGTGCAAATTTCTTTCCCCTTTCCCTTCTCTTTCCTTTCTTTCTCCTCGCACCCTCACACCTACTACCAACCAGACCCCCATCGTATATAAATCCCTCCTCTTACATTGTTGCTCTCAGCTTCTGGGATCTACATTTTTCCAATTGACCCAAAGCTTAAAATTAGAAACAAGTAAAAAAAGAAATCCATACCAAGTAAACAATCCAAAGGATTAAAAGCGGAAAGCTGAGTTAGATTAGCTACTGTTCTTCCATAAATTTTTAAAGAAGGAATTACACAGAGGTGAAAAAAAATTGAAGCAGTAGAAGATCAGAGAAGATATGGAAGCCGCCATGCAATCCAGTTTCACCAGCCAAAAATTGTATAGAACCCCAACCGTGCGGTGTTCGGCCGTCACCGGAAAAGCAACTTCGGTTTCTTTCCCCAACTCGCTGGGATCCAGCCGAGCAGATTGGCAGAGCATGTGTGCAATTATCAACAGCAACTCTGCCGGTCTCGTACCTCACAATCATTCCACCAGCAGCAGCAGTGACGACACCAAGGTGCCAGTGATCAATGGCCACCACGATTCGGCAACCCTCGATATTGTGCCTGTCTCTAAATTAGCCCGACCGCTTAGCATCTCTGATCTGTCCCCGGCCCCGATGCATGGCTCGGAGCTGCGCGTTGCGTACCAGGGCGTGCCGGGTGCCTACAGTGAAGCGGCAGCCGGCAAGGCGTATCCAAAGTGTGACGCCATCCCGTGCGACCAATTTGAGGTTGCCTTTCAGGCAGTCGAATTGTGGATTGCCGACCGTGCGGTACTTCCCGTGGAGAACTCTCTGGGAGGCAGCATCCATAGGAATTATGACCTGCTTCTCCGCCACCGGCTTCACATAGTAGGAGAGGTACAGCTCCCGGTTCACCACTGCCTCCTTGCTCTCCCTGGAGTACGCAAGGAGTGCCTGACACGTGTCATGAGTCACCCACAAGCACTTGCGCAGTGTGAGCACACACTTACCTCGCTCGGTCTGAATGTTGCTCGTGAGGCATTTGATGACACAGCAGGAGCGGCCGAATACGTGGCAATTAACAGCCTACGTGACACTGCGGCTATTGCTTCCTCCCGGGCAGCCGAGCTATACGGGCTAGAGGTGTTGGAGGATGGTATCCAAGACGACTCAGGAAATGTGACCCGGTTCGTCATGTTGGCAAGGGAGCCAGTGGTGCCACGCACCGATAGGCCATTCAAGACAAGCATAGTGTTCGCTCATAACGGCGAAGGCACCTCTGTTCTGTTTAAGGTACTCGCCGCTTTTGCATTCCGGGATATAAACCTTACAAAAATCGAGAGCCGACCCCACCGCAACCAGCCAATACGACTAGTGGATGATGCCGATGTAGGCACAGCCAAGCACTTTGAGTACATGTTCTACATTGATTTTCAGGCGTCTCTGGCCGAGGCGAGAGCGCAAAATGCTCTGGCCGAGGTGCAGGAGTACACGTCGTTTTTGCGCGTATTAGGCAGCTATCCCATGGACATGACTCCTTGGTCTTCTTCTTCTTCCACCACTGTCTTATCTTCAGGTAGTTCATAAAAAGTAGCAGGCAAAGAGAAGGAAAGAAAAAAAAAAAAATTTATCTGAATTACATAATCATCCATTGTATGATGACCCGGATCCGACTGGACCTCGCAAATGTATTTTTTTTTCTTTCAAAGGAAAAATAATTTTCAATGTAATATTTTTTGTACGAATGAGTGTAAATTTGTTTCTTTTTGCTTCGTTACTATTCAATTATGATTCATGAATCACCCGATCAAGACTGATTAAATATATTTTCCCAGCAATGGGTTTGGTTTGATGACGCCCTTTATTTGATTACAAGTGAAAACAAATAATCAAGCATCAGCAATTTACGTCTGATGGTTCAATTTATTTATATTTGATACTTGCAACCTCCTGCTGGTTCAGGTTTCTCTGCTAAATAAACGGGTAAATATTTTAACAGAGCAGTTTAGATTTCATGCAACGCACAAACTCTATGCAGAGCTGTTTTGGTTTTGTTGTCCGTGCGCTGCATGAAGTTAAACCACTCTGTTAAAATATTTACCCTAATAAACACGGAATTGAGAAACGAGAATGATGCTGTCTTTTTTTTTTTTTTTTGAAAGCTGAGAATGATGCTGTCTCTGTCGTTTATTTTAGTAAGAGAAAAAAAGAATCAACGTTCCAGTTTTGTGATTAGCCGCCTGCGCCCGTGAACCGAAAATAAATCTGCTGTGATTCTCGGGGAATCACAGGACCCTGAGATCCGGTCTCAACTGTTGTCTTTTTTCGAGATACGTGCATAAAAATTTACTTTTTCGAGAACGTTTTCGAGATCCGTGCACGGAAAAATTTAAACCGTTGATTTTGAAATTTCAGAATCCTGTAATCCCTCTCGGAATTGCAGCAGATTCGGACTCCCGTGAATCACATTCCTACCTAAACGGACTATAGTTACATCATTAAATTAATAAATTCTGATTAATTAATTAATAGGGTAGATGGTGCATGTGTAGTTTGCCTACTCATATATATATATATATATATATAGAGAGTGGCTAATATCAAAACGTTTGTTCCTAGCCTCCGGTGCAACCAAGTCGTTTCCGGGTTTTCAAAGTCCAAACGGTCGATCCGAACCGTTCAACATGTTCTAAATATTGAAATGTGCTTGGAGACCAAATTTTACATTTTTGGAATTTTTTTGCTATTTATTAAGCCACTTTGAAAGTTTCTGATCTGGTGGTCCAGAATTTAGTTGCACTGTTTTTACTGTTCACCCGAATCAGCAAATTTCAAAGTGGCTTAATAAATAGCAAAAAAATTCTAAAAAATGTAAAATTTGGTCTCCAAGCATATTTTAATATAGATTAAACATCTAACGGTTCGCATCGACCGTTTGAACTTTGAAAACCCGAAAACAACTTGATTGCACCGGGGGCTAGGAACAAACGCTTTGATATTAGCCACTCTCTATATATATATATATCATGTGAAGATCGATCGGAAAATTGAGGATCTTTTTTTAAATACTACTAATTAGCACTAATAAGAAATAAAAAATAAAAAATTAGCACTAAGTGCAGATGCGTCCCCACCAATTACCAAATACAGTCAGCCGAACACTGCAAGGACGAAAGTGTAATATTGTGACCTTCAAAAAAAGAAATTGTAATATTGTATACTGCTTATATTGTGATAACTAGTGTTAATGACACATCACTGATACAAATTATATTTTAAGAATTAGTGTAATTGAAACAATAAGAACTATTAAAAAAAGTGATGGAGTAACGATTAGTCAACAATAGACATGTTTATTGCAGATAAAATTGTAATTTTGTTGGCATCAAAATCAAAATGCAAGGGGGAGGAGCACTGGGAAAAGCTATATATGATGTGCAAGTTTTAGCTTCATATCCCTTACTAAACATACGACACAGCACAAACACAAAAGGTTCATCAAGAAATGACAACGCAATAGACAGTCAGATATTCCTATTTCAAATTGCCTTAAAACAGTTTTTTTTTTTGTTATGGATCACTGACAAGATATTTTTGTAATTTATGAGGTCCCAGATTTAATGACTTACAACACTCACCACTACAAGAATTTTGTAACAGGAAATTTGCATTTAATAAACACCAGCACATCACAGAACTCTGTGGTCCTGGCTTTGTATTACAACCAACAAATGAGTCAGTTTCCAATTTTGTCGCAGATTGCAAAATCTACTTCCCAGTTCCCCCAGAATATTCCTCAAATATATCCTCTCATTTAATTGTATAATTTTTTCCCTCTTTATAGAGCTCCAAATTCAATACAATTTTCAATACATTAATTTTTTATCTGCTAGTATCTTATCAAGAAGTAATTTTTAGCTTGATTTCAAATTAGCAACTTAACTGTATAAAAGTTCTCTCGCCATCCTCTGAATAAGAGTTTTCTTTTTTATCTTCTTTTTCTTAAACAGTTTGGGGCGGTCCAGACTTTCAAACTACGAGAATCAAACACACATTGAGAGTCCGTTATACAAAAAAATTTATACGGAGAATGAAATTAATTTTTTAGTGTTCATGACATTTTATTCTTAATTATATAGAAAACAATATATAAATAAAAAAAATAAGGGTCAATTAATCCTTATTCAGACGTTATCTCCTAAGTAAGTGTTGAAAGTAAGTATTATGATGTGATACCAGTAGTTTTATAAAATTTATTCCAAAAACAAAAGAATGGCTGGTTTAGTTTGCTACTGTCTCTCTAATGTTGTCTTCTATTAACTTGTCACTTTTTTTGAAGAAAAATATGGGTCTAGTCCGTATTTCATTCATGATATGGTTCATTACATAAGTGATGTAATAGTGAAATAAAAACAAAAAGAGAAAAAGAGCTCAAAACAGTTGAGCAATTAAATGAAAAGAATGAAAAAAAAAAATTTTAATTAAAGAAAACATAGAAAGATTGCATTGAAGTCCTTAAGAAAACTGAAAATATTCTTCAAGTTCCTTGCAAATTGATGAAACCGCACCTCCTCTCAATAGTACCGACCTTCCTGTGCAATTCAATCGTACCAGTATCACCAATATGGCTGTGATACGGGTTCAGCAACAGTTTGCTTATATTTGCTTCATCATCTTCACTCCCTTTTTGAACCTCCAATTTGAGCCTCCTTTCCGTACTCCTTTCTCACTTATCTCCTTTGTTTTATGAGTTCTATACCCTCTGAGCTAACACACTATAACTCCACTGTGTCTGAACTTGTTCTACTAAATCCTGAACCTCTTTTGCAAAATCTCTGAAAATTCTGCAACACCTTTCTCTCCATAAAACAAATTGTGAGATTAGCAATATTGACCTTTCCTTCGTTGTGTATCTCCTGTTGGTTAGTGCAGCGATGGCATCAATGTTGGTAATGTCTGGTAGACATTTGACAGTGCCCGCCGCGGGCTGCCCGAACCCGGTCCGCCCGTGCCCGGTGCCCGGGGTACCCGTACCCGTGCCCGGGTATACCCGGGTAAACGGGTACACGGGTATGGGCTTGAAATGGGCATGGTGGCCTGTTTTGGTGCCAAACCCGGGTGTACCCGTACCCGGCAGACCCGTGCCCGCTGCCCGTCTGCCCGCACCCGCCACGTTTGTACCCGCACCCGCGTACCCGTGCCCGTACCCGTGCCCGCTGCCCGCTGCTCGCCGAACACTTTAATTCAAAAATTTTCCCCCCAGGTGCTACTGTTAACAGAGCAGTTTT
>JAJGRW010001177.1:178223-291266 GCA_025461045.1 Carex parvula | reverse complement strand
TTCATATGAATTCGGCTCCCGAACCTATAAATAGTCGGGCACTTGTTGGGTTAATTCATTTCGCGGACCATTTCTCTCCCATTACACCTTCCCCAAGCAGCCATGGAAAGAGATTCAACCAATCCTATCCCACCTCCTCCTCGTCCTTCCTCCTCTTCGTTTCCATTTCCGCTCAAAATTGAATTCCCCTCTACAACTTTTCTCGAAACAGAGGAAGAGGAAGCAGAATCAGAGTGTGCAAAACAGGGAGCAATGGAGCCCCCGGCCACTGGAGTGTCTCCATGAAACACCAATCCCTCCTTTCTTATCAAAGACGTACGACATTGTCGACGACCATTCGGTGGATACGGTCATCGCGTGGGGTCCTGCAGGGAACAGCTTTGTGGTCTGGGACCCGCATCTCTTCGAGAGAGCTGTTCTACCGAGGAATTTCAAGCACAGAAATTTCTCCAGTTTTGTTCGTCAGCTCAATACCTATGTCAGTATCTCCATTCTTCCTTTCCTCTTATCTTTTTGATTTTTTATATTTCTTGTAAACTCTTAGAATGTAAAAATCTTGTTCCTCTTTTTTGTAACTCTGTAAATTACTACTAGTTTCAAAAAGATCTGTTAATCAGTAATATGTAAATTTGTACCTTTGTTCAGCTTTTTTTTTTTTAATTTCGGTCTGGACTAAGAAATGATAAAAGTCATTGGGAGCGCCTTGATAAACTGAGTTTGTTGAATGAGAATCATGAGATCACCTGATAGTCATAATCTATTTGGAGAGAGTGAACCTCTCTTAGTTCTAATCTAGCGCCCCCCCCTTGAGATCGCATCGGCTTGGAGCAAAAGCTTGTCAGCTTAAGGTAAGCATACACTACCAGTACTTTTGCTTTGTCTTATGCATTATGATTGATAGACTATATTTTTACGGTTAATTATTTTGTGTTACACCATATAATTTCAACAGTAACTTCACAGATAATCTTTTAAAGGTAGTGTTTAGGGGATATTAAGTAGACTGTCTATTTTGAGTATTGCCCTTTTTCAAATAAGTAAGGGATATTAAGTAGGCTGTCTATTTTGAGTATTGCTTTTTCAAATAAGTAGTGTATTAGGGGATATTAAGTAGGCTGTCTATTTGAGTATTTTAAGTATCTTCCAAAGATAGAATCAAATAACTATAGTCAGCACACTTAGATTTGGTGGTTAAGTAGAAGCACTAATTTGAAAGACAGATCCTTGAGATGGACCCCAGGATAGCACTAATTGCAGGGATTATCAAGTCCAATGAACAAAACACCAACCCTTCTTATCTGATATGTTTGATCTCTAAATTGGACGGTTCTGATTTCCCATGCAATTCCAACCCCAAATTCAAGTGTCTTTAGTTTAGTCTATATCTCTATTTCAAGTCCTTGCTTCTCCTATCTTTTCCAATTGGTCCTTGTCATCATCAGCTCAGCACATATCTGCAAGCACTGGAGATCAGTTTATTCGTAATAGAGGGGGATTTGATGGATGCACGGCACACCTAGGAAGGTTTCAGATTAGGGAGAAATAATAAAAGGGAGGTCTTGTTGGTTGATACTCATGATTGCAGTGTTTCAGTGCTTATATTCAAGTCGTTCCTGAATGCCTTTTATACCCGACTGATTTAGAATTTTTTTATCCTCTCTGTGAGTAATAAATTTGAATGATGTATGTAATTCTTGAATAACATACAATTTTTAAAATGTACCTCTCTTTCTGGTTAAAAATAATTGTAGTGTTTAACAAATATCTGTTGTACTTATTTTTCCAACAGGGCTTTCGTAAAATCAGTGCGGATAGATGGGAGTTTGCAAATGAATATTTCCTACGAGGAAATAAGCAGTTGCTAAAGAGTATAAATAGGCGGCGATCTCATGCTGGTGCTCAGACTAGTTCTTCCCTTGCAATCGTAAGCCCGGTCTGGAATCTGAATTACAGAATCTGAGAAGAGACAAGAACACTTTATTACAAGAAGTATTTCAATTGCAACAAGACCATAGACGACTATCCAACAGATGAGCTCGCTAAATCAGAAATTACAAACGGCCGAAGAACGGCAAAAAACAGATGGTTTCTTCTTGGCAAAGATCCTTCGAATCCTAATATGTTGGCGCAATTTAGGATTCACCAAGAACAGAGGCATAGAAGAAAATTTCTGAAGCATCCGAAGCAAGGCCAATCCAGCTCACTTCTCTCGCCACCTGATGCTGTTTGGAATGATGCAATTATGCAATTGGAGCAAGGTAACGAGCTGGTGAGGAACCTGCCATATCTGGAAGCCGCCCCTTTACCAGAAGATGACTTTCCGGAAGTGGGACTTCTGCAAGTGGATTTTCATGGCGGTTCAAGTGCTGACGGACCTGGTACAAGGGAAAAGGTATCATGGGAGAGCAGCAGCATAGTGAACCTGACAAGGAGCAGAACATAAATCTGTTTCCTGATATTGATCCAATTTGTGATCCAAATTTGATGGAGTTACCTGATGCATTTTATGATCTGGATTTGGATTTGGATTTGGATTTGGAACCAGTGGACAAAATTGTCGACGACCATGTTCCACCTCCGGTGAATCCATACTAAATAGGGTATTGCTAGATAATACATGATGATAGTAGTAGAAACTAGAAACTCACTTTATTATTTCGTACTGAAGGGATCCTATGACTGATTAAATTTTGATGGTGGTGAAATTGAATTTTATTAAATTGTTTATACCATTATTAACTTATTGGTCGATTTTTTTGGTACTGAAGCAGGTAAAGTTCTTGCTGAGTTATTTTTGTTTTCAATTTCGCACTACATATACACATACGGTGAAGAAAAATATTTTGTAATGAGAACAAACTTGTAAATATAAAGAACCAACCATTGGAAAGTAGTTAAAAAATTATGAGCATCTTTGGACAATTCGTCTCTGTGCTGTGGTGCAAGTTAATATATTGAGTCTTGCTTGTTCATGTTTTGATGGTACTCTTTCCTCAACTACTTTATTGTTTTACTCCAATTATCTTAAATAATTAACTCTTTCATTTAGTGCTTGAGTGTTTTTTTTTTTGAAGGTTAGTGGAAATTTCTCCACTAAGAAATATATTGATGCTAAAAAATTGTACAACAGCCATTACCTGGTCAAAAGGGCCAGGAATGACTCATAAAAATAGAAAGTTTGAACCTAATCTACACCAAGCTAAATTACAGAGTTCATTTCTTAAAAAGTGCGCTAACAGAATTAAGAAAGCCATATCAATATGTAGGCCGCCTCTCTCAGGTTGGTAATTATGCAAATAAACTCCAATTGTGTACATCGATTGCTGTTGCATTGATCAAGAAGTACTCGGGTTTCCTCTTATGTGAGAAAATTCGTCTGTTCCTTTCCTTCCAGACCGCCCATGTCCCTGCCGCCCATGCGGTATCCCATCGCGCTCTTGTTTGTCCCGCAAGATGTTGGCGACCCTCCCACCAGATGTGAAATGGGTTCGAACCCACCATTGGCGGTAGGTTGAGTTGCGCCTGGAATCCCCGCCAGAACCGTGATGAATATGGGCATCCCCACATCAAATGGTCTCTTGTCTCTAAGTCATTGCTGCCACATAAGCGGCACCCCGGTGTGACCGTACAACCCCTCATAACCAGCACTTGCTGTGTGAGGATTTTGTCTAAGAACATCAACCACAGAAAGATACGCACTTCATAGGTACCTTTAGTTTCCAGAGAATCCTGTAGTGCATTGATCTAACCCCGCTATCCTGCAGCATCCGGTAAGCTGATGCACATGTAAACGTTTCGTCGGCCGTCCATTTCCATTTGACCTCCTGTGTGGGGTTGTCAGTTGATGTTGAGCATTGGAAGAATGGTAGCAGTGACGATAGCTCTTTGAGGAAAAAAGGAGTTATGTCGGTTTGTAAGGTGTGATGCCGCAGAGATATCATACAACTGCCGTAGTGTGGTTGACCAAAGACCCTCCCTGTCCTGATGAATAGTGCTTGAGTGTTATTTTTGTTGTCTTGATGTTGCCAATAAGAAAGTTTATTTATCCTTTCAGGCTCACATCAATTTCCCATATATCAGAGATATAACATGCCTAGTTAATTTTTCAAATTGTATTCTATGATATGATCGAAATTTTATCAAGGAAGTTGAATTAGAAATTTTGGCACTCGACAGTAAATTAAAATGGTTTGCAGCATCTTATTTAATATATTACTCGAACTAGGACTTTGTATCCACGCTTTGAGATGCATCCGTTGTTCTTCATAGACGTACCTTTGGAAATATAATAAAAATATAAGGATACTGGATACACTCATACACAACTAATCTTCTATTTTAAAAAAAAAAACTAATATACAAACGAACACCGAGAAGATAGACAACATTGAAAGTTTTGTTGAGTCTCTGCCAAGTTTAAAAAAAGAAAAGAAAAGAAAAATGTGTTGATTCTTTAATTTGAAAATTTAATAAGAAAATTATTTTAGTGTTTTTAAATCTCCATTTGTAGTATTTACAAACTTGGAGATAAAATTGAAAAAATCCAATTCGTTAAACATTAAATTCAATTATCTTTCTGAATACTTATCTTTTAGAATTTAATTAAAAAAATTAATTAGCCCAAAGGGAAAATTTAATATAAAAATATTTTAGTTTTTGCGTGAATATCGTTTAATCCTTTATTATTTATTTATATATTTTAATTACTGTATCCCGGTGCATTTTCTTACTTATTTTTTTGTAAATATTAGTAGCAGTTGTCAAGTATAATTTTTATTAAATAAAATAAATTCCATTCAACCTTCCAAATTTACAAAAATATAACCACATTCGAAACAAAACATCAACATCTAACAACACAACTGCAATATATTTCGAAACTCACGGATGTGATGATCTTCCTCAAGTAGAACTTAGTTCCGAAAAATCTGAGACCCCTAGAAATCGAGTTAAGATCTCATGTAATAACACAACACAACGTCTAGCATCGCAAGTTCACAACATCTAGCAAACCGACTTCAACCAGTCATCAATCTCCCCTCTCACCCTCTTGTTCTTCGCGGCACTAGCTGACCAGAAACAAGAAGGATAAGACATATAGGACAGTTTTTTTTTTGGAGTACATAGGATGATAGGTGAGGGAGGCACGGCGCATACCACACCCTCCCTAAACTCTGTTTAGGATTTCGATATAACCAGTTTGGAGGTAGGGAGAATAACAGAGATAGGGTTTACATGCATATCTAAAATTAAGGGCGGTGGTCTAGAGTTTAGAGATGGAAAAAGTGGCAGCGGACAATAGAGACTGAAAGGACAACAGAAATCCTATATCTCGTCTTTTCTTTTGCTATTTTTCTCACTTTCTAATTTTACCGAGTCTCTCACCTCTCACCAAATCGCCCAAACTTACCAGAGAAAAAAAGAGGAGGGCAAGCGGGTAGGAGGATGGCCGGGGTGTTGTGCTGGCTGGGGATGGGGCAAAGAGCTGGCTTGTTCGAGTCCCTTTCTTTTTTATTTTTTTCAATTCTTATTTAATCCTAGAGGTGGCAACGAGCTGGCTTGTTCGAGTCACGAGCGAGCTGATTTTAGGGGTCCGAGTTAAAATCTCAACTTGAAATCATGACAAGTTAACCGAGCTACCTCACGAGCTGGCGAGCTGGCTCACTGGGTCTGACTGGACCTTGTTTTAAGAAGAAAATAAATTCTACAAACTTTTTGGACCGAGCTAGTGTTGGTCCCTAACGACACCTAGAGGGGGATGAATATAGGGCCTTTTAAATTTTAATACTTAAGTAATTTAATATTCACCACTAATATATCTATCTAATATTTACGTAAGTTGTTCTTGACGGAAACAAGAAAAATTAAATAAAGCAAGTGTATATAAAGTAAATAGATGAGTTAAGAGACACTTGACACGAGAGTTGTTTACGGAGTTCGGCACTAACACCTACGTCTCCGGGGCTTCGCGACCTTCTTGATGGCGTGCCTTTCTTTACCCAATAAGAAAGGAGTACAAGGTGGAACCGGTGAGCCCTTACAAATCTTAGGAAGTCACACGGCCCGAGCACGGAATTGGCTCATGAGCACTAAAGACTCAAGTGTTTGAAACAAACAAGAAATCTCACACAAATCACTCTAATTCTTACACAAGATTGAGTTTGGTGGAGTATGCTTGAGATTATTGTAAGGATGTTGAAGTTTTGTGCACGAACAATAATAGAAAATTTTAGATCTAAGAATACAAAATATTGGGGGCAGCTAGATTATTACCTCAAATCTAGATTTTGCTTCTATTTATAGTGAAAGAGAAGCAAACTTGATAACTGGCGTCAACCGTTGCAACGGTTAGTAAAGCATTGCAACGGTTAGCCCCTGTTAATAAGTTTGGATGCGCTGAAAACCCTAACGCTTGTCAAGCGTTACAACAATTGCTACAACGGACCTCTCTCAAAGGTTTGGGTTCCGAAATTAATTTATTCCGTTGCAACGTTTAATTTGACAGTTGTAACGAAATAAATCGATTACACTGTAGATTTCGGCATATGAATTATTCTGTTGTAACGCATCCTTAACTGTTGTAACGGTTTATATAAATTATCTCAATCTCAAACATATTTAACCAATTTCACAGATTTTTAATTAAAACTAATATTGAGCTAAGTCTTCTTAGTCCATTTTTTAGTTCATTACAGCACATCCTTGATATGTGTAACATTTGTGCAAGATTGATTGATTCCAAATTCGGTCCTTGTTTGAAGTTATAACGAAATGGCTCTTTGGATTCTTGAGTTTGAACTTTTGGATTGCAATTAGGTTTATTAACAACTCTATATGTCACATTTTTTTCCTTTTATTTCCATTAGATTCAAATTTTTTGTGATGTTGGAGAACACCTCTAGTTGACCCATTGCTTTGGGTTCCATTTTGGCAACACTTTTCATTTGTTCTATAACACCATGTTCCGTTTTGATTTCTAAAGTAATTTTTGGTTCGTTTGGATCAAAAGTTGTGTTCTTGTTTGATTGAAATGTAATGTACTTCTTGTTATCAAATTTAAGTTTTAAAAATTTATTATCATAAAAAATTTGAGTTTGTTCCCCTTTGTCTCTTTGGCTTTGTGAGTGATTGGATTTGAATGAGAATTGACCCTTCTCGTATCCAAGACCGAGTAGTCTGAATTCTAGATCTTCTATTTGATCTCTCGCTTGAAAATATGGGTCTAACCTAATGACATTTCTTGATTCATTAGGTGACCTTAAAGCTCTATTTTCGGTCTCCAAAGTTTGTAGTCTAACTTTTAAAATCTCAACCTATATGTGTTTGACACTTATCAACTCCACTAGACGTTTGTAATTCTTTTATTTGAGTACAGGCCGGATTTTTTGCAACAATAAAAACAATTAAAATATTTCTTTGTATGTTATTGAAAAAAATAAAAAATATTTTGGATCTAAGTTATTGATCCCGGTTCAAAAGTCCCCGGATAAATAAATAAAATATTATGGTCCTTCTATTTTCGAAAAAATAAGAATTTGCTCTGATAAGACGAAATTATCTCATATCAATCCTTTTTCAAAATAGATGTAATATCTTAGAATTTAAATGTACTAGAAGTATCACGATATTTTCTTTATTTACTCAGAAGTGAGTTTTGAACCAGGATCAATAACTCAGATCCAAAATATTTTTTTTCTTTTCAATAACACACAAAGAAATATTTTAATTTTTTTACAGCAGAAAAAAATCCGATCTAAAAAATTTTGATCCGAGTTATTTGTCACAGTCTTTCTAATAAATTCAATTATATAATATTTCATATATTTTTAAAGAAATATAAAAATATTTTTAATATTTCAATACAAAAAAATAAATAAATTAAAATATTTTCTATTTAATTAAAATAAAAAAAACCTAATCGGAGAATTATTTTCTGGAACTCCAAATTCAGAAAAATAATTCTCCAGAAAGAGAATTTTTGAATCCGAAGAATTATTTTCCGAAAAGAGATGCTCGATTTGGAAAATAATTCTCCGGATTGGGCAGATTCAAAAATAAGTTAAAAATAGATGCAGATTTTGAAAATTTAAAACTTTTTTTATATTAATAAAAATTTATGCAATAAAGCCAACAATAAATGAGTTGTGCCACATACATCTACTTGTTGATTCGAGATCCGAAAGAAATATTAGAAAAATGACAATTGCTTGATTATAGAATGGCAGTTTGCTAGGTTAAAAGCACACAATCGCTGGTCGAATCGTACGGTCGATTTCAATTCTTGTCGTCTAGTGGTAGCAATCGAAACCCTAAACCCTAAGCCCCACTGCCCAAAATCGTTGCTTCATTGCGTGTGGGACGATTCTGACCCGACCACATATGCCAAATACTGATTTTATGTTGAGTGCTGCAAAGATTCCGGCCTAGGAAAACAATGCGAATTATTTTCATAAATTTTTGTTGCTAATACGACCCGCTTCAGGAAAAATTGCATAGTTGCGACCGTCGACAATTTTTCATTTATAGAAAAATTCATATAAAATGATATAGAATATAATGTCTGTCGTAGGTTTTACGTTTTAGGTCTCAGACGAAACAGAACTGTCAAAAAAAAATCAGTTTTGTTTTTGGACGCGAATTTTTTATTTGAACCTATTAAATTAATCTTACACACAAAAAATGTTGTTGATTTGGCCACATAGAATCCGAACATTTCAAATATTGGAACCAAAAGTAAGTTCAGATCCATTGTTTATTTAGAGCCGAATGTTTTTTACGGTTCGTCTATGCATCAAAATTTCAGGACAATCATTCTAATACCATATATTGTTTTATGATAATTTTTATAAATAAAAATTCTGTAATCTAAGCCTATCTTCTCAGGGGAACACAGCTTTGTTCCGAAAAAATTTTAGTTACCATCCCATAAAATACAAATTAAATCAATACCACTCCTTCCCAAATTTTTCCATTCCTACCACCAATGCGGCCCCAGTCCACGCACCAAATTGGTCTGGTGCGCACACTGAGGAAGGACACCAATTTGGTGCGCGGACTGGGTAGGCGCACCCTTTGGTCTACTATATATCAACAAAGTTTTGAACATTTTTTCATTCAGCAAGAAGGCAGACAAGGTAGCTAAACAGTAAAGAGCAACTTGTGAGTTTTTTTTACTTTAGTCCTATTTTTTAAAATTATTTAATAATATTTTTAATTTACTGAAAATTTATTAATTATTAGGTTTGTACCTTAATTCAACCAACTATGATTGAAATTGTTTGTTATTTTGGTGGTGACGTATTACAAGGGTCAAACGGTGCTTATTACAGTATCCAACCCCAGAAAATGTTCAATATCGGCTCAGGTTTAGATTTCAGAGGTATAACTAGGGAAGTGTACCAGCAACTTGGTATTTACCCGAATTATTATGAACTGGTAATGTCCGCAAGGATCAATATTGGCCAAGGCAACCAAACATGATTCCAACCTCCCGGTACAAGACGATAACAGTTGGGGGTTGTATACCCAAATGACCATGAATATGACATCTAGTTTCAAGTTCCTAGAGTTATATGTGGTTGTCAACCCCAGACAAAATCTTAGACAAAACCCCATACATAACCCCAGACAGAACACCAGACCTTTGTTGCAGTTGACCCAGGGTCGGGTCCTCGGGAGAAACATTCACGTCTAGGACTCCACTGTAAATTCGAACTAATTTAGTAAAAATTGTGAAAAATACCATCAAATAATTAATTTTAAAAATAAAGTTACCTGAACTGCGCCCGCAAGTATGGTAGACTAATGTCATTATTGGATGTAATCATTCCCCTCTTAGTACTCCTTCGCTTCATCAACCAGGGTCCCAACAGGTCGGTAACGAGCTGTGAGAAGTCTCCATACTCCACACCCGTCACAGCCTCTCCAGTAATTGGCAGGCCCCATAGACAACTCACGTCATTGAGAGATACCGTAATCTCTCCAACAAGCAATGTGCGTCTCCGGCCGCCACCTCTCGACCAGCGCAGATAAAAGGGCGACATTTGCAACTACTTTGTTGAGCTGGGACCAACAGACCCATCCTCTGTAACACCGGTGCAAATCGCTCGTCGTAGTTGATATTCATCTGGTTATTCCGTGTCGCCGTGAGGGTATGAGTCTACATTAAATTTCAAAAAAAAAAAAATATAACTTACCTATTTATTCAAATGAATATTTAAATTATTTACAAGTAGTTATCAAATGTAAACTTACATATGGATTTTGATCTTGTGATTTTGTACGGGAATCATTTACCTTATTTGTGTTATTTTAGACCAAAATTGAATAGAAATGAACCAAATTGGCCTTGTATTGTTTGAATTTATCTAAGATTGTACCATATTTTTACCGATGGTGTCCAAAAATTAGTAAATTATAAATTACCTTATTTGTATTATTTTAGACCAAAATTTATTAGAAATGCACCAAATTGGCCTTGTATTGTTTGAAATTTATACGTTTATTACCGATAGTGTCAAAAATTGACAATATTTACAAATTTTCTTTTAGTATGGCGTCAACAAGCGGTACCAAAGAAACTAGTCTCCCGTAAGATGAATTGGATTTGGATATGGAATTGGGCTCTACCGTCTTTCTGCAATTGACGAAGGAGAGTATTAGTCCCGTTTGCTTTATAATTTATTAATTCTTGGACACCATCGGTAATAAAATGGTACAATTTTGGTTCATTTCTAATAATATAAAGCCAATTAGGTACATTTTTATTCAATTTTGGTCTAAAATACCACAAATATGGTAAATTTATAATTTAGTAATTTTTGGATACCATCGGTAAAAAAAATGACACAATTTTGGGTAATTTCAAACAAGACGGCCAATTTGGTACATTTCTATTCAATTTTGGTCTAAAATACCACAAATATGATAAATTTATAATTTAGTAATTTTTGGACACAATTGGTAAAAAAATGGTTCAATTTTGGATAATTTTAAACAATACAAGGTCAATTTGATACATTTCTAAAAAAATTTGGTCTAAAATACTTCAAATATAGTTAATTTAAAATATTACCAATTTTGGACACTATTCGAATTATTTAATACAATTCTGGTTTATTTTGAACTACATTCGGACTATTTTGGACACCTATATACCCAACTAACTAATTTAAAAACAATAAAAAAAATTTAAGTAAAAAAAAAAATTACCTTTTTTCCGCCTCTGATGCGCACTGCCCCGTTTGAGCACCAAAAATGGTGCACAAGATGTTTTATAGTACCAAACTCTTGGTGTGCCTCCCCAGTCCGTGCACCAGCTCAATTTGATGTGCGGACTGAGGCCGCGTGGGTGGTAGAAATGGAAAAAAGATGGCTTCATTGGTATTGAATTAATTTGAATTTTCTTGGTAAGTAAAAAAATTTCGGCAGCTTTATCTTTTATTTTGATGTTGATAGGAAAAGTTCATTGACTGAACAGGTGGGCAGTCAAAATACACAATGGTCTTTTTGGTCGAGCAAGTAGCACACCACCGAAGAACAGATGCAGCAATTCAAATTAACACCTAAACCATATTATTTAATATTAAAGTGATTATATTTTTCGTTGATTATCACGTGCTTCTGTGTAGTGTATTGATTAAACCCGGGCGGGTCGACCCGGACCGACCAAACCCGGGACCCGAACCCAAACCGATCCGGACCCGACCTTGAATCCGACCTGAACCGTCCTAAAGGGTAGGGTCGGGTTTGAAACGGGTCGGATGCGGTTTTCTCGGTGAAACCCGACTATACCCACCGTTTCAACCCGCCTACCCGAACCCGACCCAGACCGACCTAAATCTGACTCGAACCGTCCGAATCCGGGTGAACCCGACTCCAAACCGGCCGAACCCGACCCCAAACCGGCCAAACCCGACCTAACCCCTCTCAAACCCGACCCGGACCCGCCGAAAACCCGGCGGGACCCGAGCCAACCCGGGTCAACCCGGTCTGAAATTTTTTGATTTAATTCGGATTTTTTTTTCCCTCTGTTGGCTGACCCGAACCCGAACCTCCTGAACCACGCCCGCACCCGCACCCGTGAGCCGCGACCGTGAACCGGACCCGCACCTGTGAGCCGCGCATACACCGGCGCAAAAATTGGGTTTTTTGTTGTCAGCGAGATTCGAACCCCGGACCTCTCTCTCAACAACCTTACAACCAATACCTTTAACCACTAGGCCACTATCAACTTGTGATATATTTCAATAACTTCAATATTTAATATATTCTTAGATTAAGCCTTTAATTTTTTTATAGTTTGAGCCTTTAATTAGAATTTTTATGATTATCTAAATACAATATATAAATAATAAAAAATAATATATATATATAATAGCCGTATCGTATCCTTCGTTTTTAAAAATATGAATTAACATATATACATATTATTTGACATCTTAATTAAAATTAACATATTCATGTGCTAATTGATATGTTAATTCTATAAATTTTAATTTGAATTAACATATGTATATATATATATTAGTATATTTGATATAGTAGTATATTTGAATTAACATATGTATATACATATCCTGTCCATCTGATCATGATCATGTTATATATATTAGTATATTTATACTAAAATACGCTAATTACTTGAAATTATGTTGAACTACACTATATTAAGTTAAATTACATTACAATACGCTAAAATACGGTAAATTACATATGAATAGAGACGATATCTTCACTGAAAAGGCGAAAAACGACGACGAAACTTCAAACGGTCATAAAACAGTGCTCGAGTGTCCGATTTCAGCAAATGAGCACTTTTCGGAAAGCTTACGAAAATGCGCATGCGTCTGTGCCAGCTATGCTGGATTGTGAAATTCAGAATCGCCAAAAAACAAAGGGAAGAGCCTCAAAACTTGAGTTGAAGTTTCCGATTAAGATTTTCATTTCTATCATTCAATCCAGGTAGCTCAGTAAATTAGTTACATAATGAACTTGTAGAATACCAGTTTTTATTATTTTCGGAATTTTTTTACTATTTTTATGATTAATGTAAGATGGCACAGAATCGGTCTATTTTAGCGTAATTTACCGTATTTCAGCATAATTAGCGAAGTTATTGTAATTTAGCGTAATTTAACGTAATTTAGTGTAATTCAACATAATTTCAAAGTAATCTAGTGTAATTCATTTTTTTCAGTCATAAAAATTACATAAATCATGTTAATTTATAAAATACACATTTATCATTTTCAATTCTAAAGGAGACACTTGACTGTTAGTACGATTTAGTATTTAATTAATTGTTTATTAAAAAAATTGACCAAAAATTAGAAATGTTCAGAAGATGAGACCAAAAATTAGAAATGTTCAGAAGATGAGAACGGAGAACCTATAATATTACTTTCAACATAACAGCTCTCTCTTCTTTCAACAATTTTAGTATTTAATGATTGTTGTTTAGTATTTAAATTAACTTTTGTTTTAAAATAATTCGGTTTTAAAGATAAAAAATAATTCAGTTTTAGAATAATTTGGTTTTAAACTAATTTGGTTTTAGAATAATTCGGTTTAACATAATTTGATTTTGTTATAACAAAAATATATTGAGTTCAAATAAAAAAAAAACAGCCAAAAACCCCTCAAACAAAACAGAAAAAAAAAAACAGAAACAGGAAAAAAAAAAAAAAAAAAACCGGACCTACCCGGACCGGACCGACCCCCGACCCGACCTAACCCGTCCCGACCTAACCCGCCGGGTTTAGGCCGGGTAAGGGTCGGCCGGTCAGACCCCAACCCGCCCCCCTACCCGACTCAACCCGTTGACCCGGGCTAACCCGTGCCCGAGTCAACCCGGGGACCGGGCGGGTTTGGACCGGACCGACCCGAACCGGCCCCTTTTCAATACACTGCTTCTGTGGATTCTTTTCTTTAGTTTTTGCTCTGACACTGAATCTACATCTTGTCTATAAAATATATTGTGCATGTGCATGCTGCAGCCAATATCTCGATCGGATCGGTCATGCCTACGGGTTTCAACTCAATATATATAGTGCTTGGCTATTATGCTTATATAAGCCACTTACCAGAATTTTGGAAACACTGTTTTTACTGTTCATCCAGATCAGTAATTTTCAAAGTGGCTTAATAAATAGTAAAAAAATTCAGAAAAATGTAAAATTTAGTCTCCAAGCACATATTAATATGGAGAACAAGATGAACGGTCGGATCGACCATTTGAACATTAAAAATGCAAAAATGAGTTATAAGCATATGTGGGCATATGCTTATATAAGCATAGTAGAAAGCCCCATATAGATATAGATATATATATATATATGTGTGTGTGTGTGTGTGTGTGTGTGTGTGTATTTCGATCCATGTGCATGCTATCAGTAATTAAGTTTTTATTTTTATTTTTGATTTCAAACCGTAGAGCTACGAAGTTTTTTGTTTCAGACTAAACCCTAAACCCTAAACCCTAAACACTATCACTTGAGAGTAGGTCTGATGGGCATCGGACCTACTCTGGTTCGATGGGTTTAATCACCGTCAATTTGTTTTAAGCTTTGTGCAGAACGCTTTAAACATCGTACGTATTTGTTTCAATTTTCGTGCGCACAAATCCTAAATTAGATCGGACGGTCATTATGCTCGTGGAACCTAAAAGTAGGTCCGATGGGCATCGGACCTACTCCGTTCTCAAACACTATATGGAAGAGTATCCTCACTTTTAGATGTCAGATTACCGATGGCCCCAGACATTACCAACATTGATGCCATCGCTGCACTAACCAACAGGAGATACACAACGAAGGAAAGGTCAATATTGCTAATCTCACAATTTGTTTTATGGAGAGAAAGGTGTTGCAGAATTTTCAGAGATTTTGCAAAAGAGGTTCAGGATTTAGTAGAACAAGTTCAGACACAGTGGAGTTATAGTGTGTTAGCTCAGAGGGTATAGAACTCATAAAACAAAGGAGATAAGTGAGAAAGGAGTACGGAAAGGAGGCTCAAATTGGAGGTTCAAAAAGGGAGTGAAGATGATGAAGCAAATATAAGCAAACTGTTGCTGAACCCGTATCACAGCCATATTGGTGATACTGGTACGATTGAATTGCACAGGAAGGTCGGTACTATTGAGAGGAGGTGCGGTTTCATCAATTTGCAAGGAACTTGAAGAATATTTTCAGTTTTCTTAAGGACTTCAATGCAATCTTTCTATGTTTTCTTTAATTAAATTTTTTTTTTTTCATTCTTTTCATTTAATTGCTCAACTGTTTTGAGCTCTTTTTCTCTTTTTGTTTTTATTTCACTATTACATCACTTATGTAATGAACCATATCATGAATGAAATACGGACTAGACCCATATTTTTCTTCAAAAAAAGTGACAAGTTAATAGAAGACAACATTAGAGAGACAGTAGCAAACTAAACCAGCCATTCTTTTGTTTTTGGAATAAATTTTATAAAACTACTGGTATCACATCATAATACTTACTTTCAACACTTACTTAGGAGATAACGTCTGAATAAGGATTAATTGACCCTTATTTTTTTTATTTATATATTGTTTTCTATATAATTAAGAATAAAATGTCATGAACACTAAAAAATTAATTTCATTCTCCGTATAAATTTTTTTGTATAACGGACTCTCAATGTGTGTTTGACTCTAGTAGTTTGAAAGTCTGGACCGCCCCAAACTGTTTAAGAAAGAGAAGATAAAAAAGAAAACTCTTAGAGGATGGCGTGAGAACTTTTATACAGTTAAGTTGCTAATTTGAAATCAAGCTAAACACTACTTCTTGATAAGATACTAGCAGATAAAATAATTAATGTATTGAAAATTGTATTAAATTTGGAGCTCTATAAAGAGGGGAAAAAAAATATAAATTAAATGAGAGGATATATTTGAGGAATATTCCGGGGGAACTGGGAAGTAGATTATGCAATCTGCGACAAAATTGGAAACTGACACATTTGTTGGTTGTAATCAAAGGTTTAAATAGCGTTTATCGCGTCATAGCGGAACGGCTGAAAAAACAGCGCTATGGCCATAGCGTCATAGTTTTTTTGGTCCAAAAACGCTATAACGCGCTATTTAGAACATTGGTTGTAATACAAAGCCAGGAACACACAGTTCTGTGATGTGCTGGTGTTTATTAAATGCAAATTTCATGTTACAAAATTCTTGTTGTGGTGAGTGTTGTAAGTCATTAAATCTGGGACCTCATAAATTACAAAAATATCTTGTCAGTGATCCATAACAAAAAAAAAACTGTTTTAAGGCAATTTGAAATAGAATATCTGACTGTCTATTGCGTTGTCATTTCTTGATGAACATTTTGTGTTTGTGCTGTGTCGTATGTTTAGTAAGGGATATGAAGCTAAAACTTGCACATCATATATAGCTTTTCCCAGTGCTCCTCCCCCTTGCATTTTTATTTTGATTCCAACAAAATTACAATTTATCTGCAATAAACATGTTTATTGTTGACTAATCGTTTCTTCATCACTTTTTTTAATAGTTAATTCTTATTGTTTCAATTAAACTAATTCTTAAATATAATTTGTATCAGTGATGTGTCATTAACACTAGTTATCACAATATAAGCAGTATACAATATTACACTTCTTTTTTTGAAGGTCACAATATTACACTTTCGTCCTTGCAGTGTTCGGCTGACTGTATTTGGTAATTGGTGGGGACGCATCTGCACTTAGTGCTAATTTTTTTATTTTTTATTTCTTATTAGTGCTAATTAGTAGTATTTAAAAAAAGATCCTCAATTTTCCGATCGATCTTCACATGATATATATATATATATATATATATATATATATGAGTAGGCAAACTACACATGCACCATCTACCCTATTAATTAATTAATCAGAATTTATTAATTTAATGATGTAACTATAGTCCGTTTAGGTAGGAATGTGATTCACGGGAGTCCGAATCTGCTGCAATTCCGAGAGGGATTACAGGATTCTGAAATTTCAAAATCAACGGTTTAAATTTTTCCGTGCACGGATCTCGGAAACGTTCTCGAAAAAGTAAATTTTTATGCACGTATCTCGAAAAAAACAACAGTTGAGACCGGATCTCAGAGTCCTGTGATTCCCCGAGAATCACAGCAGATTTATTTTCGGTTCACGGGCGCAGGCGGCTAATCACAAAACTGGAACGTTGATTCTTTTTTTCTCTTACTAAAATAAACGACAGAGACAGCATCATTCTCAGCTTTCACAAAAAAAAAAAAAAAAAGACAGCATCATTCTCGTTTCTCAATTCCGTGTTTATTAGGGTAAATATTTTAACAGAGTGGTTTTAACTTCATGCAGCGCACGACAACAAAACCAAAACAGCTCTGCATAGAGTTTGTGCGTTGCATGAAATCTAAACTGCTCTGTTAAAATCTTTACCAGTTTATTTAGCAGAGAAACCTGAACCTGCAGGAGGTTGCAAGTATCAAATATAAATAAATTGAACCATCAGACGTAAATTGCTGATGCTTGATTATTTGTTTTCACTTGTAATCAAATAAAGGGCGTCATCAAACCAAACCCATTGCTGGGAAAATATATTTAATCAGTCTTGATCGGGTGATTCATGAATCATAATTGAATAGTAACGAAGCAAAAAGAAACAAATTTACACTCATTCGTACAAAAAATATTACATTGAAAATTATTTTTTCCTTTGAAAGAAAAAAAAATACATTTGCGAGGTCCAGTCGGATCCGGGTCATCATACAATGGATGATTATGTAATTCAGATAAATTTTTTTTTTTTCTTTCCTTCTCTTTGCCTGCTACTTTTTATGAACTACCTGAAGATAAGACAGTGGTGGAAGAAGAAGAAGACCAAGGAGTCATGTCCATGGGATAGCTGCCTAATACGCGCAAAAACGACGTGTACTCCTGCACCTCGGCCAGAGCATTTTGCGCTCTCGCCTCGGCCAGAGACGCCTGAAAATCAATGTAGAACATGTACTCAAAGTGCTTGGCTGTGCCTACATCGGCATCATCCACTAGTCGTATTGGCTGGTTGCGGTGGGGTCGGCTCTCGATTTTTGTAAGGTTTATATCCCGGAATGCAAAAGCGGCGAGTACCTTAAACAGAACAGAGGTGCCTTCGCCGTTATGAGCGAACACTATGCTTGTCTTGAATGGCCTATCGGTGCGTGGCACCACTGGCTCCCTTGCCAACATGACGAACCGGGTCACATTTCCTGAGTCGTCTTGGATACCATCCTCCAACACCTCTAGCCCGTATAGCTCAGCTGCCCGGGAGGAAGCAATAGCTGCAGTGTCACGTAGGCTGTTAATTGCCACGTATTCGGCCGCTCCTGCTGTGTCATCAAATGCCTCACGAGCAACATTCAGACCGAGCGAGGTAAGTGTGTGCTCACACTGCGCAAGTGCTTGTGGGTGACTCATGACACGTGTCAGGCACTCCTTGCGTACTCCAGGGAGAGCAAGGAGGCAGTGGTGAACCGGGAGCTGTACCTCTCCGACTATGTGAAGCCGGTGGCGGAGAAGCAGGTCATAATTCCTATGGATGCTGCCTCCCAGAGAGTTCTCCACGGGAAGTACCGCACGGTCGGCAATCCACAATTCGACTGCCTGAAAGGCAACCTCAAATTGGTCGCACGGGATGGCGTCGCACTTTGGATACGCCTTGCCGGCTGCCGCTTCACTGTAGGCACCCGGCACTCCCTGGTACGCAACACGCAGGTCCGAGCCATGCATCGGGGCCGGGGACAGATCAGAGATGCTAAGCGGCCGGGCTAATTTAGAGACAGGCACAATATCGAGGGTTGCTGAAGGATCATGGTGGCCATTGATCACTGGCACCTTGGTGTCGTCACTGCTGCTGCTGGTGGAATGATTGTGAGGTACGAGACCGGCAGAGTTGCTGTTGATAATTGCACACATGCTCTGCCAATCTGCTCGGCTGGATCCCAGCGAGTTGGGGAAAGAAACCGAAGTTGCTTTTCCGGTGACGGCCGAGCACCGCACGGTTGGGGTTCTATACAATTTTTGGCTGGTGAAACTGGATTGCATGGCGGCTTCCATATCTTCTCTGATCTTCTACTGCTTCAATTTTTTTTCACCTCTGTGTAATTCCTTCTTTAAAAATTTATGGAAGAACAGTAGCTAATCTAACTCAGCTTTCCGCTTTTAATCCTTTGGATTGTTTACTTGGTATGGATTTCTTTTTTTACTTGTTTCTAATTTTAAGCTTTGGGTCAATTGGAAAAATGTAGATCCCAGAAGCTGAGAGCAACAATGTAAGAGGAGGGATTTATATACGATGGGGGTCTGGTTGGTAGTAGGTGTGAGGGTGCGAGGAGAAAGAAAGGAAAGAGAAGGGAAAGGGGAAAGAATTTGCACATGTTTTGTAATTTCTATTTTACTGTTTCGTAGAGGTAGAGATAACAGAGGGTTAGGTCGGGTCAAAACAATACAATGTCAGAATTCAGCAACCACCTACCACCACCTTGGACCCGCCATTTCAATTGTTTCCGTCATATTATACCTCTAGAATTTTTTACTTTTAGAAATTAACATTGAATACTAAAATAAAATAGAATGAGTGTCCTCATTTTCAATGCGGTAGATAAATCTTTAAAAATATTTAGATCCAAAGTTTGAACCAGAAATTTTTTTTCACATCCAAACTATTTCACATAAAAAAGAGAGCTACTCATTTCACAGTTCAAAGTTTGAATTCAGATTGTTTTAGGATCCATCTTCCACATCGAAAAAACAAAGCCATTCATTCTATTTTTTTGGTTATTTAAGATTAATTTCTAAAAATAAAAATTCTTTATAAACCTCCTTTTCCAAAAAAAATTACCAACTACTCCTCATTTTCTTTCTTTTAAAAAAACAAAAAGTGACTCTTTGTTTTGTTAGCTTATCTTTGACTGTGGCCCGGGAACTCCTGTTATTCTTCAGGCAAATATTGGCATATTCTCTCCAGCGTTGCAACCTGTAAAGATTGTTTCGGCCATCCGATTAAATTGAGGTAGCAGATCATGAGAAAATCAGACGGCTTTTATTCATCGTGTGCCCTGGATAGAGGATCTACCGAAATTCTATTAATATCCAAAAAAAATATTAAATTTCAAAATCTACATCTCATGCAGAGGAATTTCGAAATCTGTCCCGCAAATTTTTATTGCGGTAATTTAGTCTAAAATTGAATAAAAAAATTGTATTAGATTTTAAAATTTAATTTTTTTTTTGGATAATAATAAAAATTTCGGGAGGATCTGGCATTCAAGCATTCCTGTACCAACCACACCGTCCACAACATTTTAAACTGGTGGGCCCGCCGGCCCCCAATTAAATTTGATATTAATAAAATAAAAAATAAGTATCTTTCAGTAAATATATAAAAAGTAATTAATCAATTTATTATTATGTTTGTAATATTCTCTCTCCGACACTAACTTTTAATTCTGATACTGACAGGCTTGCAGAACTGCTCGTATCTACGGGATCGGAATCTGTTATATAAATATCTTTTATTTCGGAGCTGTATCTATTAGGGGTGAAAACGGTATGGAAATATATATTATAAAAAAATATTGTTATTCACCATTAAAATTATATAAATATTATGAATTTTGAAATTTTAAATATTATTTTAATAAATATCCAATTCAATCCGTATTCATATCTATATCCGACTGATACCCGATTTGTATCCGTATTGGAAAAAAATAAAAAAATATGAATATAATTTTACCACTATCCGCTCCGTATTCGCTCCGTTTTCACCTCTAGTATCTACAAACATCAGTTTTTTTATATATCTTTGTTACATTACTTCCGTAAATTGCATAGGGGGCATTTACATCCGAATTTTTAGTTTCGATTTAGAAAAAAGAAAAGAATAGACTGAATTTACAGTTTGAAAAAAAAAATTATTTGACTGACAAAATCAGCATTTTCGTAGTCCTTTTCATATTATTTATGTGTTCATCAGCAGAGAATTGGCTCTATTGCGGCCATAAAAAAGAGGACTCTTTCAGTATTCTATTTATAAAATAAATTATTATCTTTGACCGGAATAAAGAGAGATTCAAACATACCTTTTAATTAGTACAAATTTTGACCTAATATAATTTTATTTTTTCACAATTTTATTTAATATTTCCTTGTTCGGTAATTATTACGTCACAATTATTTATCTTTTTTAAATTCCATTTTGCCGAATAGATTCCAAGTTTGAATGCATCTACGGTGTACACTGTTAATGAACCGAGTTGGAACGAGTTAGAACTATTGAGAATAAAAAGAGTTTTGATACAACAGCTCATGGTACTATATACAAAATATACAAATTCCACTTCTTATCTAATGGCAACAGCTATATTGTAAATAGAAGAATCTCAATAGGCGCAGATTATTCATGTTATGCGGCCAGAAGCCAGCTTTGGAATTGATCATATGTTTCGTCAATTAGAAGTCTCGCTTGCTTTGGCTCCGCTGAGAACAATCGTTTGTTTCTCTCGTGCCACAGAGCACAGCACCCTGCCACCCAAGTCAAATCCCAGATCGGCTTGTCAGTCATGCCGACTCATGCTAACCGCATGTCAAAGCGCCATCTAGAAGGAGATAATATTCTTCCAGTGACAGTGATGTAGAGAATCCAATTCGCATTATCAACCTCCTCCAAACAGTTTGTGCATATTGGCAAGTCCAAAGAATATATATATATATATATATATATATTTTTTAATTTGTTGTTCGCATAGCTCACAATGTGGTTCAATATGACATTCTCTCCTTGTGAGAATTTTCTGTATCAAAATTTTTGTTCTATAGTGCAACCTAGATACTAGATGAACATCATAACTTTGGACCCGTATCTTTTAGTGTTGCACGGAGAGACCCATAATTTTACAGTTCAGATTTACTCTTAGTCAGATCAAATTCAATTCGGTGCATATTTAGACTGAAGGGATCTCTTTTAAAATTTGTGTCAGATTAAAAGAATGGTCCGAATCTACCAACTATGCAGAACAATACCTCTGTTGTACTCCGGAATACGATGACCATAACCTTTGGAGGTACTTTGAGCCTCTGTAGCAGTTTCTGATACAAGCACAGGACCTCACAGTGTTGCAAGATAGCACAGGCAGATGACCGAAATTTTTATTAATACCACTGTCCAAAAAAAAACCTACAAATTATGAAGAATTCGAAAAATACTAGAGCCTCTAATTCAATCTGCGGCTCATTTTTGGAGAACCGCAGATTAAATTGGAGGCCTCCTCAAAAATTCAAAAATGCACTATAATATATTGATATTTAGGTTTTTAAAGGCCCTGGTATTTTTCGAATTCTCAAATTTTAGTGGTGTTTTGTTTTTTTAATGGTATTAATAAAAATTTCGGGGCAGATGAGACCGGGTACTGCCCTTGGGAATTGTGACTCAGTTTTTGTTTTTTATTTTATCTAGCGATTTAAAATAAAACAATCTGGGTTGAAAAAAATAGATATGCACTGTACGAAAATGCTACAATTCATGCCTATTTCTAAGCATTATTGCGGTTCAGGTATATGTTTCCATATATGAATTATGAAACAAAAGATTTTTAGACGCCCAATCGTAAATATAAATTTAGCATGAAAAAGAATATAAAATTATTTATTAATTCTCTAATTCAGATTATTGGACCCGCCAAATTATAAAAGAAACAATTTTCTCTCCGGATTTATATTGCAACTTCAAATTTCCCTTCTTTGCAATCATATATTTGTCATTTTCTATCCAAGTCAACAACTTCGGCTGAAAATGCAAACAAAAACACAGGTACTGGGATACAGCGTTCTAAATGTCACATTTTTAACCTGCAATTGCTCTCTTATGTTCTTTTACGCACAAAATTCAACACAATTAAAATGCTGTGGAAAAATAACAATACAAGTTATAATTAAAATGCTCTCTTTTAATTATCCGTAATGCTAATTGAGTTACTGTGTCTTATATTTTTCAAATTCTTAAACAATGATTCATATTTTTGCATGTCATTTCAAATTTTCAATATGTTATATATTTTTCTATAATCGAACTTGACTTAATAATCCATATTAGAGATTATATATTGCTTAAAAACATTAATAAATATTGCTAATTTTCTGTAGTTATATTATTCATCTCTTGTATGTTTCGTGATTATCTCTGCGATCGCCGCATTTATTCTAGAATTAAAATTTCCAAGCAACAAAAAAAATATGCATTTGAGAACATGTTAATCAATATTTCCTCATACTTAAACTCAATTAGCTATAAGTTAACATGAATCCGCAATATATTAGTAGTCAGTGGCGAAGCCAGAATTTGAGTCAGAGGTAGGCAAAAATCAAGTTCGGATTTGAATACATTAACGGATTTGGGTTCAAATAACATACAATTTACATAAAAGGTAAAAGTTTTGGCTTGTTATTGTTACAAAATTAATACTATATGAGTATGAAGATAAGTAGAGGGACAATTGTGCAAATATGAAATTATCCCATAAAAGAAAGGAACAAGAAGGACATCAGCCTAAACAAGCAAACATCTACTTCCTAATTAATAATTACCTCAATGGGTCCATTAAGACAAAATTGTACAACTTAGGTTTATTTTGCAATATTCAATATATAGAGTAGAGACATAATTGCATGGTCAACATTATTAAGAGAAATAATGCCTCTATATGCACTTTTAGATGCTAATACATACTGGCACTCTGTCTTTACTCTTTACTCCATACTCAATTTATATTGAAAATTAACAATATTGCATCATTGTTTAAGAAGTTGACATACTTTGAAGGCATCCTCAATTTATATTGAAAATTTTAACTATATTGAAGACCCTGAGATTTGCATCCTCAATTTATGTTGAAAATTTATACTTTGAACTATGATTCCAAAAATCTAAATCAGAAGCGAAATCGGTCAGTTGACTATAGAATCAGAATCTGTAGGAATCAGACAAGTCGACTAGGAAACTTGGATTTTTTTTTCTTCTAAAAAAGCTTGTTTTGTATTAAAAAAATTATAACAAATTAATTAGTCCAAAAGTAATGTTACTACCATTTCTTACATTCAAATAATCCATTAGTATAATATAGTACAAAATATTCAGAATTAATCAGATAGTTTTGTACTAGGTTAGTTTTTTTTTTATAATACGTCAATAGTTATATATGTGTGTTATTTTTATTTTACTAATATGGTTCTTTTGTATGTTGGGGATGTACATTAATATTTATACATTCGGCCGGACATGGTTCATTATGAATCAATTCATATTTTCAAAACAATACACTACACCATATATACACCAGGTCCATTTAATATTTATAATGCTCAAAGCTGTTTTTTTTTTCCAGAGCCGTACTATCTTCCTCCCCATTTTCACACTTATATTCCTTCCAAATTCAATTGACTCACCATGAAAAAATGATAGAATCTGCCCAGCCAGAAGAGAATCACCACAAATCATTGGAACTAGTCCAGGGATACGCAAGACCATTTTTCAGGGGTAGGCAAGTCCTTAATCAGACCCGGATCCGCTGTAAATTTTTTAGGAGTAGGCAACTGCCTATCCCTGTAGAACGTTGGCTTCGCCACTGTCAGTAGTCTATTACAGTTTTTCAACGCGAGCTTTGTGCCTTTATGTTATGTAGTAAGAACCTTATAATTGTTACAATTTTTATCATATAACTAGGACAAAATTTTCGGACTTCATCCAAAAATAAAAATATGTATTGTTGAAAAAATTTAATTTTTAAATTTAAATAAATACTATCAAATAAAATCCAACATAAAAAAAAATATAGAAATTTTATATATGAGCACAATATAACAATTAATTTTGTACATTGAATTAGATATATCATTTATACGACATATGGTATTATTCAAAAAGGTGAATAATTTTCACCCATATGATTAAATTTGATAATAATTTAGTTGTTGAACCAGTGTTTAAAAATATGTTGATGACATGACATGTCTTAGAAAACTTGAATCTCAACCACTGTTATTGATTATCGATTTATAATTTAGATCATATTAAGCATATATTTTAAATTTTAATTAAAACCGCTATTTAAGTATGTTAGATTTTGCAACAGTTATGCCATCACCTATATTTTCTTAATTTGCAAATTACTATCAAAATATTTTAGTAAATATTAAAATCATGATTATGAAAGAAATAAACACACATTGCTTTAACTTCTTACATATAGATATTTTGTTTGGACTCAAACAATTTTAGCCTTTAATTGTAAGTTTTAGAAACCCCTGGGTTTGTTTGCTTACCCAAATGCAGAGATTTTTGTGTTAGATCTCTTATACTTCTAATAATATATGTCATTTGAATATTGGTCAGAAAATATGGATAAAAGACTCAAGAAGGCTACGAAAGATTGGCTGCCAATAGACATCAATGCCATTCCTCTTCGTGTTTGGGACCCTATCGACAACCAACTGGTAGTGTACCAGGGTGCTCCGGCTGACGAAGTAGGTCCTACGCTGCTGCTGCGGGATGCTGGAGCTCCAGCTGATTTACCATGAAGAAGTCAAATAATTTTTGTATAGATCGATCATTACCTTACCATAGCCCGCTCAAATGTGGCTTAGTTTATTATTTTGTTATTACTATCTTTTGGTGGACGGTTAAATGCAGGACTTTTGTGTTTTGCTCTGTGTTAGTGCTTTATGGTTTCTGTGTTTAAGCTTTGAATTCTTTTACTTGTAAGTTAACTATGATTTCATGCTAATGAAATGGACATTTATGCCTTTTATAAAAAAAAATGCAGAGATTTTAGATGCCTCTTTGGTATTTTTAATAAGTATAGAAGGTTTTAGAGAACTATAGATATTCTTATCCATTAAAGATATTTTAGAGATAAGATACTTTTCTAATTTTCTCTACTTTCCACTAATTATCATTGCATCAAGTAGGGCAATTCTAGCATATTCGATTTTATGGTACATTTAGAGAGATTTTAGAGATAGAGACATGTTTCTTTTCCTTGTCTTACTATTATATGTGTTATACATCAGTTAAATACAGTGTTCTAAATAGCACGCTATAGCGGCGCTATAGCGACGCTATAGCGTTTTTGGACCCTAAACGCTAAGCTATGGCATGAAAATACGCTAATTGCGCTACGGCCGCTATAGCGCATAGCGTGTAGCGCGCTATTTGCGCGCTATGCATATTGAGCTTTTTTAGACAATTTATATGGGCTTAAATAAAGATCCATAAAATTTATTTTGTATAGAAAAAAAAAAATAGAATGAATCATGATGCTTAAGATATTTTGTATAGAAAAAGATCGATAGTTTATGATATTATTATGGATATTTTGAACCATGGACTTTTGTACTAGTTCAATATGAATATTATAATTTCTTAATTAATTTGGTGTTATTTATTGTTCTATGAAACTTTAGATAATGTTAATATATAGTACAAATATATAATATAATTGTTGTAAAAAAAAAACGCTATTTGGAATAGCTTCCGCTATAGTACGCTATTCGCTATAGCTTTTTTTGTAGCCTTCCCACTATGACGCTATAAACGCTATTTAAAACATTGGTTAAATATAATATATATTTATTTTGATACAGTTTAGAATTTATTTGCTCATTATGGAAGAATCATTAAAGCGAATCAAGTTAATTAAAGATCCGAAATTTTTAAAGTTAGCACAGCATAAAATAAAAATTAAATGAATACTATTCTTGCTGAGGTTTTTCCAATCCCTACCACTCACGCGGACCCAGTTCGCGCACCAAAATGGATTGGTCCGCGGACTGGGTTGGCGCACCAACTGTTCCGAATTTTTTTCTGCTCTTCGGTGTGTTTCACCCCATTTGAGCACTAATTTTGCACCATTTTGATGCGCTAACCCAGTTAGAGCACTAATTGGTGCGCCAACTCAGTCCGCGCACCAACCCAATTTGGTACGCGAACTAGGTCCGTGTGTGGGTGGTATGATTGAAAATAGCTTGGACCGAGTGGTAATCATTTAATTTCTATCTTTAATGTGGTAACTAAAAAAAATTCGGATTAAAGATACGCATGAACAATTATCGTAGATATTTAGGGAGAACAGGCAGGAACTATACCTGTCTAGTTAAAAACTGAGTTCTGTAATTTACGATTCCATGCAATGAAACGGGATTTCCAGCCTTCTTTCAAAAAAAAAAAAAAACTAAAGATACACATGCAGATGTTGTCTAAATAATAGAGAAAAAAATGAAGACTTTGATTTTATTTATATAGCTTTTTGATAAATAAACATTGAAGTTTATAAACAAGGGGTTAATTTGGGTCCGATGTACATCTGACTCAAATTTGAGTCTAATGGGTTTTGCATTTGTCCGATCCATTTTAGGAGCCGTGCACACTAGATTTGATATTAAAGTAAACACACACAAATATTGAAACAACGCGTACATATTTTAAAGCAGATCAAACGGACGCAAAACCCATCAAACTCAAATTTGAGTCTGATAAATGTCGAACCCAAATTATTCCCCATAAATAAATGTACTATACACATGGATGTACCATGATTATTCTATCGAGTATTTCTCTTGCCTTAACAATTATAGTATACTAATATAAGGGATGGACTAAGGTGCTTTATAAAGCAAAGGCTAGTTGGTGCTTTATATTTTTCCATGCCGTTTTCAAGGTCGAAGCAGTCGATCAACATGATCTCAAATTTCAATATTAAAATGTGCTTGAAGATCAAATTTTATATTTTTTGAAATTGTTTTTACTAATTGTTTTATAAATTTTCAAAATTGTTTTTTTTTATGGTTCAGAATTTTCTGAAAAATAATAAAAAGTTTTGTCAAATAAAACAACAATTTTAAAAAATTAAAAAAATATATAAAATTTGTTTTCCAAGCACATTTTAATATAAAAATCATGTTGAACAGTTGGAATTGGCTCTTTAATCTTTGAAGATGAAAATAAAAGCATAAACTATCAAATGACCTATGCTTTATAAATCAAAGCTCAAATAATATTGCCCCTGCACTATCTCCGAATAAGCACCGGACACATCGCTCACGCAAAATATGTGATATCTCATAGGATACACACACTACAAGATGAGAGTTCAAATGTTCCGGTCTCTACCACGTCTCTATTTTTTAATTTATATACTAAAATAAAACCGTTAGATATGATTTATGCTATTTTTTTCTATATGCACACAAAAAACTGTCACTTTTAGTTTTGTATTTTCTTTTATGCAAATCAATAAATTAGAAATCAACGTCAATAAATTATTCACATCAGTGTATTTGTACAAGTTTTTGATAGCAATCAAAACAAAATAAAAATATTATAATTTTTTATATATACATAGAAAAAATTATGTAGATCATCTATATGTGTTATCATGATATTTAAATTTTAAATTTTGAGTTATGAAAATTAAAAAAATAGAGATATGACGAAGAGAAAAAAAAAAAAAGTATTTGAACTCTTCGTATAGAAATTTAGGTTTTGAAATCACGGTTAATTAATCACAACCTTGTGCAGGAAGATGACTTGTGATTTAAGTGAAATTTAATCTTTTTAAAGATTTGTTTTGATCTTTGTTCCCGGCTTCATGGGCCCGCACGCTATACCAAGTGCCTCGCATTCGAAATCTGGAATTATGCGTACATGGGCAATGTGGCGGTGAAATTGCGACACGCCGATGCACCGGAAAGGCAGTGGTTAGAAGGGCAAATCGTTGCACACTAGAGATGCCGACACGTGTCGTAATGGACGGCAAGAAAAGATGGTGGCGACACCGCTGAGTGCTATCTGTGCCGCCACTGGTTTTAACTTTTAATGGAATGGCGAATGCTTCTTGTTTGGTTTTAATTACAAAATTAATCATGATTGCAAGTGTTGGTTGGTTTGTCATTTATGCACGTGGAAGTATCAGCACGCTGCCAATTTTAAAATTTTTAATATATATATTATGACCCTACCAATTTCCTGAATTTATGTTACCAGTATTTTGCCGACATTTTTAGTTAATTACCAATTAATAACTATACTCAGAATTTCTAGGTTTTTTTGAGAAGTGCCCAATATTCTGGCCAGTTTTTTTTTTTTAGAGACACTATGAAGAGTAAGATAATGAAATCTAACACTGAAAATTTGAATTTCAAAAAGCTTGCGAAAATACGCATGCGTCAGTGCCCGCGATGCAGGATTTCAAAATTCAGAATTGCCAAAAAAACAAAGAGAATAGCCTCAAAACTTGAGTTGAAGTTTCCGATTAAGATTTTCATTTTTATTATTCAATCTAAGTAGCTCAGTAAATTAGTTATATAATGAACTTGTAGAATACTAATTTTTACTATTTTTGAAATTTTTTTACTATTTTTTATGATTTATGAAAGATGACACAAAATAGGCCTAATTTAGCGTAATTTACTGTATTTCATTATAATTAGCGAAATTAGTGTAATTTAGCGTAATTTAACATAATTTAACATAATTTAGCGTAATTTAAGGTAATATAGTGTAATTCAACATAATTTCAAGTAATCTAGTATATTTTAGTATAAATATGCTAATTATAAATCAAAAGAAATAATCTAATAAATAATTTAAACAAAAAATTCAAATTTTCAGTATTAGATTTCATTATCTTGCTCTTCATAGTGTCTCTAAAAAAAAAAAAAAAAAAGAAACCTAGCCAGTTTCTAGAGAGGAGGAAACCGGCCAGATTCTGGCCGGTTTGGGCATTTTTCGAAAAATCCAGAGATTCTGAGTATATTTATTAATTTGTAATTAAGTTTGGATATTAATAAAAATGTCGGAGTATTTTGTGGTTGTGAATATATATATAGCTGGGTCCCTGTTCTGTTTTTTCTGATAACGCACTTGGGCAGCAGGGACCCTCACTTTGGTCGTTACGATACGGTTGAAATTGGGCCATGTATTTTATGCTTTCATGTCAAATACTACAAACACACAAATTAATGATATGATAAAGAGCCATTGTCAGTATAATTAATCTCTCTCTCTCTCTCTCTCTAGAATTAATGATGGACTCATTGTCAAAATATTTCTAGAATTATTTTGTACTCAAGACTCAAGAATGAAGTCGCTCGTTACTCATTAGTTTCCAACTTCTTTACAATTGCAGAAAATAAAAGATCCAATAATTTTAAATTTTAAAATTATTAAATCATTTAATTAGGTGTATCAAATCAAACTATGAATCCGCCAGTGAGGCAGTGAGCGATTAATGTTGGCTACATTAAACAATAAAAATAATAAAAATCAATAAATATTAATTTTCTTTCTGGTTAGATACAGACAAACAAAATTATTGTTGTCTTGTACTTATATGGTAAGATATTGCGCTCAACTTTCCTCACAACTCACAAGAAATGAGTGCGTTAGATTCCTGACTTTTCTTCATAACACAACCTGTATTATTTTCTGAAGGGATCCAAAATGTTTATCACGCTTCAAAGAATATCAAATATTCAAACAAGCACTGAACTTGACAATGTAATTTCTTTAGTCATTTTCCAGTCTTGCCACCAATTTACAAGGACCAGCTTCAATTAATGCCAGTCAACTACGACTACGAGTCAAGCAACCATTTTCCATTATGGATTTGTTTTTTTGCTTGTGTCATTCGTCTTCTTCTTTTTTTTTTTTTAAATTTTATTCGAGACGTGTACAAATTCAAAGAGGATGCTCGGCAAAATCTGTTTTTAGTATTTTTAAGCCTCTTTTAGTTTAATTTGTATGACCATTGTTTTTTTAATACGAATTAAAAAAAAATTCCTTTAGTTTTATTTTGTCGGACTTAGAGAATCTTGATCTATAAATTAATTCTTTTTATGCACTTCTTAACTGTTTATTTATTATATATTTTTGTCTTTTAATTTACACAACCAAACGTGAACTCTTTACTGTAACTTTGAACTCCTAAAGAGAAACGAGAGTATGTGAAATATTTTTTTTGAAATAAAAGATTGTTACATAAAACAGGAAGAAAGAAATAAAAAAACCAAGTCGATCAAGGCTCAAGAGTTTTGAGCGTCCATTTTTTCAATTAAAATCAGAGTTCTAAATAGTTCATACATTAAAAATAATAGCTCCATCAGTTGTTTTTTGTTTTTAATAAACTTCTAAATAGTTAGTTATAGCTATTTTTTGTAACTTTTCTACGATGACGTGATAATCGCTATTTAAAAAAAATCTTGCTTCTTTAATTGAACTAATTTATCTTCCTTTACTGACCACTACTTCCATGCCATAAAAAAATCTTGTAGTCTGATCAATCGATTTTAAACACCAAATGGAAGTTTAAAGACGGACATGTAGTAGATGGATAGTGCATAGAGAAACGAAAATTGTCAACAGTTTCGCGCTCCACGGCTCCACCTTAACAATTTGGTAACCTAACGCGAAATCCCTACCAAACCTAATCCATCTGTAACCATTCTTTTCTTGTCTTTATTAATTCTTACTTTCGTTTAGTACCTAATAGCGACACTACATCCTTAATTAAGATTAGGTTCATGAACCGCGTTTCCCGTAGACGGTGTGTATCACAACCCTTACAAATATATAAAATTTGAAGAATAAATATAAATCAGCTGGTTTGCCCGAGTGGTTAAGGGGGAAGACTTAAGATCTTCTGCACATAAGTGCGCATGGGTTCGAACCCCATAGCCAGCAATTTTTGCTGGAAATGAATTGTGTGTATTTTTTGTAGTCTTTTAAGTTTCAGAGGGTCAAATTTTGTGAGGCCCATTACATTTTTATAGCGAGGCCCATTAAAATTGTTGATCTTTCCTCTTCCAAAATATCATTTTTATATAGCTTCTCCGGTAAAACAATTTAAGGTCAAATGAATTTTGCCTTTATTGTCTATCTTTCGATATGTATAATTCTAATAAATCCACTATATTTTTTCATTATTTTAATTTTAACTTCCACAAAAATGGATGAAGTGATAATAACAATAAAAAAATTCTATACGGTGTAGCTTTAGAGAGATTTTAAACAGTTTTTAAATAATGGAAATATTGCATCTAACCAACATATCAATGAAATTTAATTCACTGCCATTACAATTGAAAAAATATCAAATTCTGAGAACAATCTCATAGAATATACAAATAGACGGCGTAGAATGCGTGGTATTTTCTGATCTAATTCAAAAGTAAAAAAGTCACTATATAACTCATCTATCAAATATGTCAAAAGAGAGCGATTTGTGCAGGTTCCATGACTGTTGGATAGGGAGAGACAGACAGGATACAAGGTGGCTTTCTTGTATCGTGTATAATATTAATTAAGCATTTGATGCATATCATATTTTATAAGCGTTTGCTGAGATTCTTTTTAAAAAACATAATTAAAAAAAATATTTTTACCAAACCAACATGATTACATTTCTTTTTACAAAAATCATAAGAACTGAACTGCCAATTAGCTCCGCTTGATTTTTTTTTTTTTGGACCGAATGGCAATTCGGTCCATGTTGATTTCACAAATTTTCAGAAAGGCGGCCACAGAAAATCCGAAAAAGACTCCAGACCGAATTGGCAATTCGGTCCCAACTTTATTTTTTATTTTTTTTAGGGTTATGCTATTGTAAATTTAGTTAAGAAAATATTTACATTAACAAAGATATGTAATTCTTACTCGCTAGGTTGTGCCAAAAAAATTGAAAATGAAATAGAGTAAATCAAATTTCATCTAATATCCTCTATGTGAGATAAAAAAAAAGTGATCCGGCTAAAATTCTATCTAGTTTATTCGTTTTAAAATTTCAATTGACCACATTATTATTTCATTAAAGAATCTAATTTATCAAATTATTATTTCAATTGACCAATCCTAATTTAAATTGTTCTTAACATGTGATGTGATAAAATTCTTATAATTGTTAAAAATAGGAATATGAAATTTTAAAACGAATAAACTAGATAGAATGTCTATGTTAAAATAATATGTAAATTAAAAATATTTTATAAAATAAGTTAATACTATGTATTTTAATAATTTTTAAAATGATCTATATGTTGGAAAGATTCCACGTATAAGCTAATATTATGATTTTTTTATTTAAGCAAATAAAATTTTACCCTACAATTTTTAATTATAATCAGTTATACACAAAAGATAAAAATAATTCAAAACGTGAATGAAATTATAGTTGTATTTTTCTATTTAAACAAAGAATAAAGAAAAGTAAATAGGGAGAAGTGGGAGGGAAGGGAAGAGAGGAGAAAAGTGGGGTCCACAAGGACATTTTGTTAAGAATTTTGAGAGGAGGGTATTTTGTTCTATGTTTTGAAAAAAGAGGGCACAATGTAAAATTTCCCTATTTAATTGTCTTTCGGTTTCAAATTTAATTTGACCTACATCCGATATGATATATATACACAAGTGAGAAATTCAACCAAACCTAAAAAAAAAAAATTGGACCGAATTGCCAATTCGGTCCGGACTAAAAAAACTCTGGACCGAATTGGCAATTCGGTCCCTAGCCATTACACAAACGCAACACAGTTTTATGTGAAATCAACATGGACCGAATTGCCAATTCGGTCAAAAAAAAAATCAAGCTGACCGAATTGGCAGTTCGGTTCTTATGGTTTTTGTAAAAAAAAAGTAATTTGGTAAAAATATTTTTTTTAATTATGTTTTTAAAAAAAAAATCCCGTTTGCTGTATATGGGGTTTAGTACGCAGAAAAAGAAAAAAATCGACTAGCAGCTGTTTGTGATTGACAAGTGAAATAACAATGACTTGGCTATTTTAAGTTGACAGGTGTGCTTTAAGATACTTTTAAATTGAGGTAATTTAAAACATTCATATATATAAAAAGTTAAAAGACGGTATAACTATTTTTTTTTAAACATTCCTATAGATAATTAAGATATTCACATAGATAATTAAAACATTCATAGTAGATTAGTAGCAGATCATCCTCGGAATTAGGGGTGTTCATTGGGTCCGGTTTAGTCGGTTTTGAACCGACCGAATTAGTTTGGACCAAACAGTTTAGTTTTTTCGGTTTAATGGTTCGGTTTAGTTTGCTTTTTAAAACCAAATTATAATTTTGGTTCGGTTCGGTTTGGTAATTTTTAAAACCGAAATAACCGAACCGACCGAACTTTTATATATTATGAATTTGGTCCGGAGCGCCCCGGTTTATTTCTTAATCAATTGTTTTAAAATACTTCGGTTTATTTCTTAATATCCCGGTTTACTTCTTAATACCCCGGTTTATTTCTTAATATACTTCGGTTCATTATAAATCAACTGCTTTAAAATAAAAAATTAATATATTTTGGTTTGAACCGAAATTACCGAATAAACCGAAATAAAATTTTGGTTCGGTTCGGTTCGGTCTATTTTAGAAACCGAATTATAACTTTGGTTTGCCTAGAAAACCGAACCGAACCGATGAACACCCCTACTCGGAATAACTAACTTTTTTAAGGCAAAAAAAAAAAAAAGGATTCAAGTTTTGTTGCGGGTGTTATTAATGTTTATATCAACCACAAAATAAAAATGCTAAAGACGGTATTTTTTACTATAATATTAGTACTGATGTTTGTTATTTGTATATTATTTATGCGCGACCCGCTCCCTTTAATAGCAGGCCGACGGTGACCCAGCAGGGGCACTAATTGGAGATGCGAACGGGGAATATACTGGGCCATCACATAGTGAACGATGATCAGAATTTTTAAGATTAATTTTGAGCATTAAAACCAAAAACACTTTAAAAAGGTGCTTTAAACTGAAAAAAAAATTAAAATACCTGCGTAGATAGAGTAAAATTATATCAGAAAATTTTCTTGATTTCTTTTAACACTTGTGCTGATTACTTCAATTTGCTATTTGTTAACATAGTATATCAAAATAATGTAGTTTTTCATTCAAAATAAATTCATCTTATTATATTTATGAGGAGAAGGGATCTAGTTACAACAATTTTGAGTTACAATAAAGTTACCACAACTATTTTCTATATTTTCAAAGTCCAAATCGTCGATCCAAACCGTTCAATATGATCTCCACAATAAAATGTGCTTTCAGATCAAATTTTACATTTTTTTTGAATTTTTTTTACTATTTATTAAGATGGGTACAAAATTCAATGGTCTGAATTTGACTAGTTTTTGTAAAATAATTAATAAATAGTTAAAAATTCAAAAAATATGAAATTTGATCTGCAGGTACATTTTATTGTGGAGATCATGTTGAATGGTTTGGATTGATGATTTGAACTTTGAAAATGTAAAAAATAGTTATGATAACTTTGTTTTAACTAGATCCTTCTTCATTTATAAGTATCATCAAATGAACGACAAGATAAGCTCCCTGCTCTATCTCGAGATGCCCGCCCCCGGCCTCTCGTTTCATAGGTCCCAATCCTCATACCAAATATTCACCAATCACCACCTCCTAATCAGTAATCACCCATCTTAAAACCCCAATCAATTAAACCCCACTCATCTCATTTCTCATCTCTCCAATTCAATCCCAATCACCATTCACCATTCACCAGCCATGGCCACCACCACTGCACCCAAACTCGCCTCCGCCTACTCCTGTCACCGCCAAATTCGCGTGCCTCGCCTCCCATCTCTCGCACTTGCCTCCTCCTTCTCCACTTCCCTCCGCCTCAACCACCACCACCGCCACCGTACACTCAGGTCACGCTCCTCCTCCTCCTCATCCCTTTCCATCGTTGCCTCAATCTCAGTCGGAGATAAACTCCCTGAAGCCACATTCTCGTATTTCCCACCAGAGGGAGACCTTAAAACAGTGACAGTCTCTGAACTTACCAAAGGCAAGAAAGCGGTGCTCTTTGCGGTGCCGGGTGCATTCACTCCGACATGCTCTCAGAAGCACCTCCCGGGTTTTGTGGAGAAGGCAGGAGAGCTGCATGCCAAGGGAGTCGACACGATTGCCTGCGTGTCAGTAAACGATGCGTTTGTGCTGAAGGCATGGAAGGAGAAGCTGGGATTCGGTGACGAGGTGCTGGTGCTGTCGGACGGGAATGGGGAATTCACGAAGGCTCTAGGGGTGGAGCTTGACCTGAGGGATAACCCGGTGGGTCTCGGAGTGAGGTCGAGGCGGTATGCGCTGCTGGCAGAGGATGGTGTGGTTAAGGCGCTTAATTTGGAGGAAGGTGGAGCTTTTACTACCAGCAGTGCTGAGGATATGCTCAAAGCCCTCTAATTTTGTTAATTTTATAATTATGGTGATAGTTCATATATATTTTTACTCTTTTTTTTTAATTTAAGTTTAGGTGTAAGAAAACTGAGCAACTTCCGGAATTTGAAGGAGATATAGAAAGGAGTTCTATTGATCAATACATTGAAATTTAAAGTTCAGGAATAATTTCAGTATTGAATTTTTTATCCAAAGAAAAGAAGGAAAATATTCTGATACAAAGTTGGTATACTACAATTTTAAGGGTTGAAAATGATTAGTTTTCTATCATAAATCAAATATTTTATTATTTTCTCATGATGCAAGTTTATTTAATGAAACTTATTGATGTATATTTGGCATTATGCAATATTGTAAGAATTAATAACCTTGTATTATTGTAATTAATAGGAAGGAAAACGTCTAATCTTATACCTTACCTATATAATTTTCATTCAAATTTTTGTTACATACCTACGACAACCACTAGTACAAAAAACTCCTTCACCGACCCTCAACCACCGACGGTTTTAATATGTAACAGTCGGTGTAGAGATTGCTGGTAAAATCGTAAATAAGAAGAACCTCAACACTGACTGTTCCATTACAAAAAACCGTCAGTGAACCAACACTGACTGCTTTTTAAAAAAACAGTCGGTGTTGCTCATATCCTACACCGACTGTTTTTAAAAAAAAACAATCGGTGTTGAGCAGTCACCAACACTGACTGTTTTTAAAAAAAAAACAGTCGGTGTTGAGCAATAATTAAGTTTATTTGAGAAAAAAAATATATAACTATTTGAGAATAAAAATTTATGCATTGTATATATTTTGTAAGATATTTAATAATTAAGTTTATTTGTTTAAATTGAATTTATAGATGCAATAAGAATTTTATCATTGTTATTCATAAAATAGAATTGAAATTATATATGGTAAGACGTTCGTTGTATAGTGTTTAAAAGTTTGTTTATGATGGAATGGAAAACCTAAAACAATAAATTACTAATTAATTGTTTCATCGACAAATTGCGATGCTTGTTTATTAGAATGAACATATTCTATTTAATAAGTATGATTAGTAATTTACGTGATTAGTGAAAAAGCAATTAACATGAACTTTTGACTTTAATTTTAAAAAATATTTTGTAATGAAAATTATATTAGTAATATTTATACAATAATTAATGTTATAACATGTTTATTGCTTAATTAAATAATTTTAACACATTAAATTATATAGCATTACATGCATGTTGCATATATGACGCACATCTTCTATGCATGAACATGAAACATAATGAAGACGCACGGGAATATGTCGTCTGTGGGTCGATCGAAACCGTTTAAATTAAAGAGCACTGCATTTATTGTCTTGCATTCAAATTTGATCAAAATTTGTTTTTATTTACCCATCCATCTAGTTGACCGAAAATTGAAGCATCGTATGGCCATAAACACTTTGTGTTGGATCGAAGCTCATACATAAGAAAACTTCTGAACTTTTATGTTGGTTACGTTCAATGTACTCCCTTGATCATTTTAAAATACATTTGGAATAATTTCAAAATAGATTTGAAAATGAATGGTTAGGTTCCAAACTTTCTTTTATAATGATTTTATTGTTAATTTTTTTGTAATTTTTTATTCACTGACTGTTTTTATTCCAAAACCGTTAGTGTTGATATCTTTACTGACTGTTTTATTTCAGAACCGTCAGTGTTAATATACTACACTGACTGTTTTTATTTCAGAACAGTCAGTGTTGATATACTACACTGACTGGTTTTTATTAATAATCGTCAGTGTTGAAATCTTGTGCTAACTGTTATTTTTTTAAGCCGTCGGTACTATGTTTTTTTGCTGACTGTTTTCTAAACAACATTCGGAACCGTCAATGTTTTCATTTGTCTGAAAATTTTCCTTCGCGGGTTTATGTCCTTCGATCAGCCGCCAAAACTTCTAAATTTCATTTCCCTCTCTCAATTTCAATCCACTCTCCGCCAAACCTGTACCCGCTAATCTAATTGCGAAGACAGAGAGAGTCACAGAGGCGAAATAGCGGTGGAGGAGAAATTGAGGCGGATCGCGGAGTCACAGTGCATTTTTTCTAAGCCGTCGAGTCACAGTGAGTTGTGCGCGGAGGAGAAATAGAGGAGAAGGTATGCGCGGCGGCCTGAGGAGATCGCCTGAGGAGATCGCAGAGGAGAAGGTATGCGCCGCGGCCTGAGGAGCTCACTGCTGCCACTGGTACGGTACCAAAATCAAAACCTATTTTTTTTAATTGTGAATTTGTGCGATTTGCGATTTGCGACAGATAAACTAATTTCTTTCGAGATTTGTTATTGGGTATTTGCATAACTGATGTCTTCTTTCTCCCAAATCAGAAACCCTAACCGAACTTGGGAAGATCTAGTACTGATAAGAACAATCAGAATACTTGTGATACAATGGGGATGGGCACTTAAAAAGCTTGTCAATTAATTAAATGCTTTTGCACGGTTTCATGTGAAACAATCATAATTAGCCATTTTTCTAGATGTATTAGAAAAACAATCATAATTAGCCATTTTGTACAGTTTCCTCCCTCTTTGCAGTATTTGAAAAGTAAGCACTGCTGATACACAACTCTCTTAATACATTCAAGAACTTGGTCAAACTAATGGGCTACTGCATTGATGGAAATTGCATGACGCTTGTATACGAGTACATGCAGGAAGGAAATCTACAACAAAAACTGAAAGGTGATTCATCTTGATATTGATCGTGTGCAATTGATCAAATTTGACTTTCCTTGTAATCAGAGTGTAAGTATTTACTGGTAAATTTTTTTTAACGTACCTTGTAATCAGAGTATAGAAATTAGTTAAAGGGGAAATTTCATGCATATGCTTCAGGTTTCGTGACTTTCCTTTTGAAGCGTACTGTCGCACTGTTGGTGACAAAATATATAGAATGAATAGTTTTGCGATACTACCGCAGTGTTGGTGAAGCGTACTGGTCTCTAGCCATGTGGTGAAGCATACTGGTCTCGAGAAAGCACAAAGGGTTAGTTTTCTTTCTGCACGCACCATTAATTAGTTATACCAAACATTTTACTGCAAGTGCATTACATGTCTAATACTTGCATTTAACACTCATATTTTTGCTGAATTTGCAAACGACACCCAAGGAAGTTGCATGAACTAGTTAGTACCATGAAATATTAAGTTTCCAAAGGTGTGTTTGTTCAGAGATATGAAATATTAAGTTTCTGAGAAGTGTCTGTCTGCAATAGCAAAAAAGTCATAAAATAATTACAATTATTAAAATAAAGATGTAAGATTTGAGTTCCTTTTTACAGGTGACTCTGTACATGTGTGTAACGAAGGATTTATTGCATGACTAGTTACTACCATACCTTTCATGACCTGTACTGGCTCACTGCTAAGCCTTTATTCATGACAAATTAAGGTTATATGTTTAAGAGAAGGCCAATCTATAAAAAAAATAAAATAAAAGAGTAAATCATAAGAGAAGCACACCATCTTTTGAAATTCATTTTTTTGTTTTGTAAGGAAACAAAATTCTAATGAGCATTTAGTTTTATTTCCTGGCTATCTAGAAAAGCACCTATCTGTAAAATCAATAAGTAAATTGTCTTTGAGTTGTAGCTATATAATGTTAATTATTGATTTTACTTAAATGCAACATTTTAGAGCCCTAGGCAAGAAGGCGGCAAGGTGTGTGGATTTTACGTTATGAAACACATGCAAGACCTAGTCACTATGCAATTTGACGTTTTTTCTAATGTATGTATTTTATAATTGAACTTGATTTATTTTTCATATAGCTTGGATAAAATTAACTTCTCAATTTGTATTCATGCTGTGTGATTTACCGACAGAAAAATATACGTTGACGCAACTTTATGCAATAACACGACAATGGTGTGCATTTTTCTTGGACAACTTCTAAACTATTTATAAGAAATGTAATGTTGTTATGTTCATATGCATATTTTGTTAATGTGTTATGTAAATTTTGTTATAGTGTGTTTTTTTGTGAATAAAATATGAGTTATGTTGTTTATATTGTGTTGTCTTTTCTTTGTGTTGCTCAAATTATTTGCATGATATTCTAATTAATGTCAATGAATGCCGAATAGTAATATATTGCTAGCAAATATATGGAGGCTAGCCCCGATATAAATAGAATCATGCCAAAATTTTATGCCTACACCGACTGTTTTCTATAAAAAACAGTCGGTGTAGTTGTCCAACACTGGCCTACACCGACTGTGTTTTATAGAAAACAGTCGGTGTAGGTAGCCAACACTGACGGTTTATTTAAACAGTCAGTGTTAGGTATCTACACTGACTGTTATTTACTCGCCAGTAAAGATATATCTATACTGCCGGCGCCATCACTGACGCCTCAATAACAGTCGGTATAGGGGTTTTTTAACAGTTGGTGAAAGGGTTTTTTGTACTAGTGAACTATCGAATATTTCATTAATTTTTTAAATTTTAAGTAACCAAACAAAAAATAAAATAGAAATTAAAGTTAATTTATTTTTCCTCATTAATCATTCAAACACGAAGAGGATAAATATGTTAATCTTCCTTTCTATTACATTTCATTGCCTTCTATTTTTCACCTCCCCTCCCTCTAACTCTCCATCCAAAACAAGGTGCATGCAAGTGTTTAGTTTCATCAAAAAAGTTTACTTTTTTTTAAGCTTTGGTAATTCCTTTATGTCATCAATATCAGCTAACTGCTATAAACAAGATCTTCAAATAAGCTAATTATTGACATGGCATTATCATAAAAAAGAAGAAAGATATACAATATACTGGGCATCAGCACTCAGCAGCAGATTAATTTGGGCATGGACGGCACAGACCACAAAAAATAAAGGAAAAAGAGATGTTCTTATTAAATATTTGATGACATCTTAAACGAGAAACCAAATATATTATTAAGCAAAATTTTATCTGTTTAATATCAACCTGATTAAAATTTTAAAGAACCAGGTGATCCAGAACCCTTTTGAAAGGCAAACCTAGAACATATATAATAACAAAAAAGATAGCAAAGCAGACAAACAAGAAAAAAAAAATACATACCGATCTAAAATAAAAACATATAGTTACTAAATAATTAGATATTATCCCAGTAAAACAGTATAAATCTTGTTTATATTTTGCTCATTTTCTTTCTTCTCTTCTTGGGACAAGGGACATTAATGGTTTAAGGATGTGCTCTAGAAATTTCTTGAGAGGGGGAGGGGAAGGGAGGGAAGGGGAGCAGGCAGTGCAAAGGGTTAACCACCTCTACACCTCGATTTAGAGGTTGTATATAGATTCACCTCCTCTTATCTTTTCTACCCTCCTTTTCCTCCTCAAAATTAAATGTTCTGGAGCAAGTAAACATAGTTCTGTTGGGTCCGGTGCGATCACCCCTTCTTTCTCCTCTTCTGGAGCACACCCTAAGTTATTTCACAAGTGTTCTACACAGGACACGTCACCTATTTTGCAAACTTTTACTGGAAAATACCATTCAGAGTTATGGATCAAATTAATATCGCAACCCACACCCTTAATATGCCCTTAATAGCCCTTAATGGGCCCTGTAGTCCTTTCATAAACACTGTATAACATGAGAAGAAATAAGGTAGAACTTTTGGGCATTTTCAAAATAAATCGGGACCCAAGTGATAGAAATGATGATACCGATAGTCTATGATATGCTTGTAACTTGGCAAGAGTATGCATGCTTACTAAAATTTCAACAAGTTATGTAATTGGTTTGCTGCAAGCACATGCACATCCCTAACTAACTATTTCACCCCTACATCCCAAACTCATTGTTGCACTCCCAAAATTTCTGAAGTTCACATGCTTTGGTCTATACTATTAATCTTTAAAACGGAACTTTAAACTTGTTTTGAAATAATATCTTTCACCCAGTAAATGGTTGGTTCCAAATTAATCAATGTCATAATGAATTAATATTCTTCTATTTTTGACAAAAAAAAAGTATTGGATGGGACAAAAGTGGCACAGATTGGTTTATTGGAACATTAGGACCATTGAGCCTTCATGATCATATGTCATATTTACTATGATCGAGATGTTATATAGATGTAACTAAAGAGCAAAACCAGACCTCCAATCGTAGCTTCTCAGAGCGAAGGAGCTGGTGAGCTGAGGGATTAGATATTGATTCAAGATCCTGAAATTCCTGCTTCACGGCTTTGCATCGTGTACGGCACAAATCTCAACACTGAGCCCTTGTCAGCTACTGCTCCCTCCACACCCTGAGCCAATTTCAATTTAAGAGTGTCACCAAGATACCGCGCATCACTGATCCCCTTTGTCATCGCCTCAAGAGATCCCATACCTCTGTATTTCTTCACTCTCCTACCATCCTATTAAATGAAAAAGAAACACAGGTTTGTTAGCTTCAAGAAAATTCGCTTGCTACTAACTAGCCCTGTAATTGTTTCCTCAAAAACTACACTGTAATTTGATGCTCTATAGGTGTGTGTACCTTATAGATCATTTGTCAAGTGCGTGTATTTTCTCATTTCATGATTGCCTGGAAGCATGGTATTCTGCTTCAGCTAAATGGATGTTGCCCCGTTGAATTCAACGTTTATTCTAAAAGCTACTACTTATGGAAAGAAGGGGTAAAAAATCTAACATCAGTTACACTCTAATCAAGAAACAAGTTTACAAGTAGGATAAATTATGTAGCATCTCAAAAATTATTCCCAATAGACAAATAAGCCTCCCTAATCCCTACATTTATGCAGAACAAAATCAGTGCGGGCAGAGAGTAAATTTAAATTTGGGCATCTTTGAAGAAAAACAGTAAAAACAAAGTGTTTTCACTTTTCACTATTTCTATTTCAAATTATGAACGACTAGTTTACCTTGGTGGATATCCATCCTAATTTTTTCTATTTTAAAAGCATATGGACAAAATTATGAGCTTTTGGCAAACTGAACACCTAAACCATCCCCACAATAAATTAGTTAGCACATGTGAAGAAACCTATAAAAGGTAATCTTTAATTTTTCAATTTCTGCATATTTTGTACTCATAGGTGCCAGTAGAGTGGGAAAAATGGCACGGCGGAGCCGGCTCCGTCATGGAACAGCACGGAATGGCACGGCACGCGTGTCAGTTATGTGCCGTGACTCGCGTGTCCCGTGCAGTGACCATTCGCGTGCCGTGCCACTCTTTTGAAACTTTAGCACGGCACGGCACGACACGTAGTCACGCGAGTCACGTGTAATTAGGACAATTAGATATTGATTTAATGATGAATCTTGAATAAACTAACCTAAATTATGATTAAATGGTCACGCGAGTCACGTGAGTCACATATGGTCACGGCACGTTTAGACACGGCGTGACTCACGTGACGTGACCATTCGCGTGCCATGACCATCCCTTGACATTTTGGTCACGGCACGACACAAGACCAAAGTCACGGTATGTTAGTCACGGCACGGCACGGCACGTTTTTTCCACTCTAGGTGCCAGGAGCCTCATGGCTACCAGCCAAGAAGCTTCCCATCATGACGGTAGAAGCACCAAGCGCCAAAGTCTTCACAATATGCCCAGAATTTGAAATACCTCCATCAGCTATAATTGGAATGTCATGATCCTTTGCGTAAGATGCAACCTTGTACACTGTCGTTGCCTATCATAACGAAATATTGCAATACAATTTAATTTAATATGGAAATTAACTTTGCAAAAGAAACTACATCTACATAATTTTGCAATATGTTAGCCTCATTTTTGCAATTATGGCTATAAGACAACTTTAAAATCAATCTGGCCTTGATCACACCCCAATTAACACTTTTTCTTGGGAAATATGCCTCAGTTATGTTTCACACTAACCTAATTTAAATTAGCCTCATTTGTGCATAACTGAACAATGGAGAGCCGTCAGGACAAAATAATCACACACATTCCAAGAGTACAATCTGATAACAAAACTGACTAGTATCACAACAAATTTAATATCAGAAGTATAGTACAGTACGCATAGAAGGAAAAATCGGTATCGGGATCGGGATCGGCACCGAGCGATCCCGATCCGGATCGGAAAAATCGGTCGGGATTGGACAAATTGGATCGGAAAATCGGACTTTTTTGGTAGAAGCTTGTTTTACACTAAAAAAATAGGAAAAAATTGATAAAAAAATTTAAAAAAATTATTACAATCAAATAATCTACTAATACAATATAATACAAGCATTACAACTAAAAACACACTCTTTCACTCCCAGAAACTATATCGTGCTGGCTGGATCACTTCATTATCGTCTGTATTATGATAGAAATGAGGGTATTGTTGCCCTGAACCAAAAAAAGAAGACATTGTAGACCCAAATGAAGGATTGTTAACATCTTCATATCCATATGCATATGGTGGCTGATTATACCCCCCACTAAACCCTGACATACTCGACATCTCATCATAAGAACTAACATTTTGACGTCTTGTTAGTTCATTAATATTTTTAAATCGCCTTTCCTTTAGTTGAATTCCTGAGGTAGAGCCCCGTGGTTGTTCTCTGTGCTGATTATCAGCTTCATAATCTTCATATTGACTTTCTGCATATGTATTAGGGCCGGCATCTCCTGAATCACTGCTACCATCATTACTTCTTGAACCATTGCTTTCACTATCATTGTTGCTGCCATTATGTTCATCATTGGCGGTCTCTTCATTTAGCCACGAGTTATCTCTATCATCAAGGACAGCGTCTTCATTCTCTCTAATATTAAAACAATGATTAAAATTTAATTGCTTATTTATTTTTAAATTTTAGTCTCATAAAATAAATTTATCACCTGATCCAAGATTGAAGGGGGTCATCTTCGTGGAATATTTGATCAAGATCAATTATCTGATTGGACTCGTCATCTTGTGTTCTTCTCAATTGTCTTTCACGAAGACGCATGTTGTAATGGCAAAATACAAGATGCATTAGTCGATCCATTCCCAATTTATTTCTTCTTTTTGTGTGTATTATATCAAATGTGGTCCAATTTTTCTCACAATGCGAGGAAGAAACTGTTTGGCTCAAAATACGAATGGCAATAGGTGCCAAAGTTGGACATTCTACTCTTCCGTAAATGTTCCACCAGTCAGCCGGAGAACAATATTGTGCTGCAGTTACTATCTTACCAGTAGAAAATGATCCCAATCTTTGGCGAAACCTATCTGCCTACAAATTTTATTCAATCCATAATAAATAAATATTAGAAATATAAAATTTTGAATAATGTACAAGTGTACAAAAATTAAAATTTAGAATAATGTAAAACAATTACAATATAAATTTTTACCTCTTTTTCCGCCTTTATATGTAATATCATATCAGGTTGTAATCTTTCAATGATATTATGTAAACCAATCATAACTTCAATGCCATCTTGGATTACTTCGGAAAACTGGAATAATGGATTGAGGAAGTATCCTATAAAAGTAATAACATTAGTTATTTCATTTAATAAAAAAAGTAACATTAAAAATTTAATATAGATTGTTGTTTAAATAAATATTGTACCTGCCGCATGTATATCTCGATGAAGGGTCTTTTCCCATCTATTATCTATTATCTTCCACCACTTTTTGTACCCTCTGGCTCCTCTGGCTCTCAAATTTTTTTTAATCTGCTCTTTCGCTCGATCAATTGCTTCATATAAAAACCCCATTTCTGCTTTGTCGTCACTATCAACCATTCGTAGCACTTTAATTAATGGCTCGAATAGTTGAATTGTCTCACTAACAGAAATCCAATACTCTTGATCAAGCAACATATCTCGTACATATTCAGCACCATCTTTGTCTTTTTTTGTTCTCAGTAATCTAACTCTTTCAGCCCAACTCGGCTTGAGACACATCTGCAAAAGTGCATCTTTAAAACTATATATGCTCTGCAACGTAATAAATTGAGTTGCAAAGCGTGTGATACCGGGTCGGAGCAACTCCCGATTATGAGTAGCCTCATGCATCAAGTTAAGTGTCCACTGATGATTATATATAAAATTAGTAAAATCTTGTGCCTTTTTTACTATCGCACCTATTTCATCATCCTTGCCGATATCTTCAAGCATGAGATCAATACAGTGGGCGGCACATGGTGTCCAAAATATGTGCTTGTATTGATCCATTATAAGTCTCCCTGCGGCTTTAAAATTTGCGCCATTATCGGACACCACTTGGACAACGCGAGTTGTACCAACTTCTTCAATGACCTCTGACATCAATCCGCATATATAATGCGCATCTTTGAATTTTGTCGTAGCATCCACAGATTTTATAAATATCGTTCCTTGGGTACAATAAACCAAAAAATTAATAATGTTTCTTCGATTCTGTGTCGTCTATCCATCACACATGATGGTACAACCAGTTCTATCCCAGTGACGGTGAAAGGATTTTATCACAGTTTTGATCTCATCAATCTCCATCGGTAGATACTTATTGTAAATTTCTTTTGCTGTTGGTGGTTGGATACCAGTTCCCGCTTCTTGAGTGGCCTTAATTGCCGCTTTAAAATAAATACTATTTGCGACATGAGCTGGGATATGATCATGCACAAACCATTTCGTCCAGGCTCGACCTATAAATTTTTTGGACTCTTTTATGCCTTTCAACACGGCTTTAGTTATTTTGGTTGTGTACTAGTTTGTTTCGAGTACAAAAAACTATCAACTGTTGGTTGCGTATGAGACGGCCCAAGTCCTACATGGCTCAGCCTTTTATTGCGTCCACTAACTTCTGGTGCACGCATGGAAGCAGAGCACCCCATCTCGACTCTCTGTTCTGGTGCATGCATGGAAGCAGAGCGCCCCATCTCGACTCTCTGTCTAGAGGACCCATCACCCTTACGCCGTGATTGTTCATTCATTTCAAACTCTCAACGACTTTCTCTCATCGCTCTCTGAAGTTCTGGATCCGAGTCATCCTCATCCGTACTACCTTCAGTAACTCTTGTCATTTCATCTACTACTAATTCTTCTCGTGCCCTTGCCCTTTGTTTTTCTACATTTTTCCCCCGTATATGTAGGTTAAATTCCTTTCTAATATCTAACGGAACTGCAGTACATGCCGTTACGTTACCTCTTACACCGGCCAAATGTTGTTTACCTCTGAAAATTCCACCCGAAAATACTTTACCGCACCATTTACATTTTACTTTTTTCATTTTATCATCGATTGATACGAAATGTTCCCAGCCAATGTCTTGTTTACTTGTATCCTTGCCTCTACCCGCCATATCTATATTAAGTATTAATTAACGAGAAATTAATAATTAACAAAATCAATAGCAAAGAAGAAATATTGTAAAATACTTACATGATTTTTTGCTGTGGTTGAATCGCCCTTTGCTTCACTGGTGAGGTGTTTGGACCAATTTCCTACATTATGGTAGCAAGTTGTTCTAATTTTCTAATAAAAATCGAATGAAAAATTGTAACTAACAAATTCAGTAAAAGCTAAAAGTCCATGATTCCTGGCTTTGTTCACAATCTGTTTTGGTTTTGTTTGATTGAAATCGTTTACATCTCCCATGTTTCTCAAAAGGTTAAGAATTAACAATAAAATGATGCATGCAGTTTAAAAAATATTTAAGACATAATTGATAAAATTAAACCCAAGACTTGATTACAGAAATATTGACAAGTCTAGAGTCCAAATATTGACATTAATTACAAAAATATATCCAGTTGTATGTGATTCCTTGAAAGTGATTTAAATTCAGAAGTTGTAACTGGACAGTTCTAATTAAAATACTTACATGATTTTTTGCTGTGGTTGAATCGCCCTTTGCTTCATAACATTGAGAAGAACAAAACTATTAGTCCGTGAATGATTGATCTCCTTTGTTTTTACTGTATTGCAGTGGGTGAATGATTGATCTCTTTTCAACTATCAGTCCGTGAATGATTGATCTCTTTACAAACTAACGATATATACAAACGAATTGTAGTTTTAAACAAAAAAGAAGCTGTGGTGTGGTGGAGTTGCCTTCGGTCCCCACAGTGGAGTGCGCGAGTTCGAATCCCAGTGAGCTCTGAAAATTTTTTTTTGAGTTGGTTTAATACTTTAATTCGTGTTTCGGCCGTTTCGGTGGAATCGGTCTATTTCAGTCCGAAACGGCCGAAATTTGGCTGAAATGAAGCGGAAACGGCCGAAATTGCACCGGAACGGGGCCGGAACGGCCGAAATTTAACGAAATTGCACCGGAACGGGGCCTGAAATCGGATCGGAAAGGTCCGATCCCGCTCCGGAACGGCCGATTTTGCCTTCTATGACAGTACGTATAATTTCCATCTGATTAATCCGACATTTACTAGCACAATTTGCAAGCAATGGTAAGAAACTTAACCAATACCGTAACAATGCATTAACATGATTACATTAACCAACAATCGCTCCCCCTTATTCTAAAGTAATATCTCTCTAAAATTCAACCATGTCTCAGCTTTCAAGGCCCCTCAGTTTCCAAGGTAAAGTTTCTATATATAGCTTATATGTAGTGTGTATCTTGAGGAAACATTTAATATCTTCCCTCAATTTGTAATACACAATATAAAACAACACAAAAGACATTGACCAGAAACACAAACAGTGCAACGAACTAACTATTAACCTCCTTCCCTTGTTTGGTCTACTTTAACCTAATTTGGTACAACTTGAGCTCCTTTTTGACCAGAAACACAATGAACTGTAGTAACTGTCGTATCATTGATTTTCTTTCCAATAATGACAACATTGTAATATTGATTCTGTATTGTTTTTGTTAATAAATTATTTGAATAGTTAGAACAATATAAGCCTGACATGGCAGATATATGTTATGTGAAAAAACAGACATGGGTTGTTAGATGACGTCTGCACGGCAAGTCTGATGGTATCTGTTCGTGTTACCAGATTAGAAATGGTAAAGTTAGGAAACCAAACATTACTAGACTTTATGATTTAAAAGATTTAGACCCAAACAAGAATAATTCTTAGAGTTCTGATTTATTTATGTAATTTTTGTTGTTCAACTGAATATTATTATTGAGTATTTGCATTCGTCATTATATAATGAACTGATAGTTTCTCGTGCGGAGATTTCATTATGAATATGGATTTCCTTCGAATCCAATAATCTGAGTGGCAATCAGCACTGAGAAATAATTTATTACTTTTCACCCGTTTCTTATGGGATTTACAGGTTTGTTAGACGAAGATAGAAAAAACGTTTTTGGGGTTATAATTGACAGCAGGACCACCTAAGGTATGGGGTTTGAGTATATTATATCTAACAGGGTGTAGAGAGTATATCCCTAGCATCATCCACTGTAAAATGTCAGATAATTCTTGTAAATAAATTGAGATGTGACAAAAATAATGAATGATATTGGCAATGCATACAAAAGAATACAAACAATGACACTGATAAAAAGCAGTCACAACTTTAACCTCATTGTATTTGTAAATGAAAAATTTACAATATACAAACAATGACACTGACAATATACAAACAATGACACTGAGTATATATATGTATCCCCCGTGTTACCTACATATCCAAAATCCCAATTTAACCACTTATCCTTCCTCAAGAAAAGAATAATGGAGCATATACACAAATACTTACAATATCAGCCATCATCTATCTCAAACCCTTACAAATGCTTACAATATCAACCATCATAATGGAGCAAATACACAAATGCTTACAATATTAGCCATCATATATGAATTACCAGTGGCACAAATATCAGCCATCATCTATCTCAAACCAATATTACTATTTGTCGTGTTTCAAATATTTTTTTTGAACCGGAATTAGATTTGCATTTACAATTTTCCACACTTAATCCAAACAAATTCTGACACTTTTCATACAAATTATAATAAAAATAGAACAGTTCTAACCGAATATCAGATCAAATTTGATTCAATGACCATTGTACCCCCCACCTCTCCTCCCGCAATTTTGTGAACAACAACTATAGACCAACAACTCCTCCGTTAAAATAAAACCGAAAGTGAAAGTAACATTCCGGATCGCATCAAGAATCAAAATATTCCTAACTTTTTAACAGTACTTTAAATATATCATTTAAGGAAGCGACTAATTGTCTCCAAGCTTCTTTCCTCAGCTTTTTCTCAAAAAAACTGTCATTTAACTTGCGCGAATACTGTAAAACTATGTAACCAATACTGTAACTTCAACAACAAATCATGTATAATAAGTAGTTTAAAAATCTAACAATCCAAGTTAGTTAGAAGTGGTCCCAAGTTAGTTGCAAACAGTTAGCAACTTGCAAAAATACTGTACTTCCGGCTGTACTTGAAAAACTGACGGCTTCTAGAAGGTTTCAAAAACAAACCACTTATCAAACTTGTAGTTATTTACAAATAACACCTAAAATTGTGCAAAATTAATTTTTTTGCATCAAAATTAAATTTTTTTTTATATTAAAATTTTAAATTTTTTTAATTTTTTTCGTATTATTTTTTAGGTAATTTTTTTTCTTCAATTATTAATATTTGTATATCGATCTATATCATGTAAAATAAGACTTATATACTGTAAATTAGCAGATGCAAACTATAAAACTAACATATGTTAACAGCAAAACTTTAATACTGTAAAATGGTATCCAAATAACATATACAAACTATAAAATTTCACTAATTATAAAATTAACTGTTCAAAACCATAAACTATAACCAACAACTGTTCAAAATCACAACCAACAACTGTAAGATGTCACCACCCATAACTGTTACCACCCATAATTGTTACCACCCATAACTGTTCACAAGCACAAACAAAACTGTAAAATATATCCTATAAAGCACTGTACATAACCAATGTGATACTTAATGTTACAGTTGCGATGTTCCACGGTCAATTTGTGAAATACTTGACTGTGGATAAATGTCATGGCAAGGTCAACAACACATTTGTTGGTGACTATGCCATATCTATCCAATTTCTTGGCTGCAAAAAAAAAAACAAAGTTGTAGTGAGAAAGTATGTAAATGATGTTAACAACTTACTAGATCAATACTGTAAACTTACTAGATAAATACTAGACTTTTAGATCAATACAACTGTTAAACACTGCATGTATCCTGTAACTATGACTAACAAAGTGATACTGTAAAATGTTGCACATATTCTGTAAAATTGTTCTATATATCATATAAATTGAATCATCTAATAAATTGGATCCATACTGTAAACTTACTAGATAGATACTGTAAAATTAAGACATATATCCTGTAAAACTGTTAAGTATATCCTATAAAGTACTGTACATAACATTTACAACTGACTAATACATCATTTAACAAACTGCATCAATACTGTAAACTTACTAGATAAATACTGGAATTTTAAACAAGTACAACTGTTAAACATTGCATATATCCTGTAAACTTATTGCATAACTACTGGAAATTTAACTCAATAACACTGGTAAGCAGATCATGTAACTATGATTAACAAAGTGAATACTGTAAAATGTGGCACATATCTTGTAAAATTGTTCTATATATCCTATAAATTGCATCATCTAATAAATTGCATCCATAATGTAAACTTACTAGATCAATACTGTAACATTAAGACATATATCATGTAAAACTGTTAAGTATATCCTATAAAGTACTGTACATAACCTTTACAACTGACCAATACATCCTTTAACAAACTGCTAAACTTACTGGTAAGCAGATCCTGTAACTATGAATAACCAAAATGAATACTGTAAAATGCTGCACATCTCCTGTAAAATTGTTCTGTGTATCCTATAAATTGCATCATCTAATACAACTGTTAAACAGATTTACTGTTAAATTACTATGAATGATGTAAACACACACTGTGAATAATCTTTTAAAGAAAAATAAGAAGCAAAACCTTGTTCAACTTGAAAATCTTGACTGAGAGCATCTTTACCCTTCCCCGTCTTCCTTTTCTTTGGTGCATCTGAGAAAAAACTTAGTGTTTGTTTACTATACTGTGAAATAACTCTGACAATAATGTGAAATTACTAATGAATAATGTAAAATAACACTGCTAAACAGATCATGTAACTATGATTAAACAGATCCTGTAACTCTGATAATAAAGTGAATACTGTAAACTGTTGCACATATCCTGTACAAATGTTATAAATATCCTATAAATTGCATCATGTAATAATAATTGCATACATACTGTAAACTTATTGTATATATCCTATAAAACTGTTAAATATATCCTATAGGTACTATACCTAACCTTTACAACTGACTAATCACGGTCGAAACAATGCTCACAATGCCTCTCCAAATCACGCTGACTGAATTTCGCCATATCTGAAGCAGTATAGGTTAATATCTTTTCTTTCGCCGTAATAAATAAAGAGTGGCTTGAATTTAAAAGAGTTCTACACAACATTTTTTTATATTAAATTCTGTAACCTCCCCAATTATTCAAGTTTAGTAATCTAACATAGAAATAAAACAGATCTAATAATCATGTAATTTAAAAAAATTGAACAATGTTTCAAAGATTCAAGCCTTGTATAGGCATTTAATGTTATAACTATTAAGTACCTACACCGGAGACTCTCTTTGGTCTTCTATTTTTTTGTTTTGTGAAAAAACAAAGAAAGAAACCATGGCCACAAGCACTGGTTGAAAAATATTGATTCGAATTAACAATTCTTTATTTATTTGATATTAAACGAAAGAAAACTAGTAAAAAAACAAATAAATTCTGTTCATACATTGTCCAAAAAAAAAAGAAATAATGTAAGTCTTGCAATAATCTCATGAAATGTAGAGTAGTGGAGCGAGATACACTAGAATTGGAACTGGTCTTGATACTGGTATCATGAAATATTTTGGTTTGGGATTCGTCTAATTATAATGCTATCTACCATCAAACTTGTTAAAATCGGCTGTTAACTTAATTCTCCCATGAACCTTCTTAACCTAATGCATACCAAATGATACTGGTATCTACCATCTCAATTAAATCGTTTTAATTTTTTTTCTGGACTTGATATTGAAGAAGAAAAACCAGCAGTTAGATATTACAAGCTTCAATTAACTCATTAGATATTACAAAACTCAGAAATTGGACAAGGCAATTACCTGGAGAGAGGAAACAGACAGCAGAGGAGAGACGGAGGAAGAGGAGTGAGGCCGAGCGGAGACGGCGGAGAGGCGAGCGCTGTCACGTCGGTGCGTCCAGAGTTTTCAAAGTGTACTTCACCGGATCAACAACCTGAGATAGGAACGAGGCATAATCGGACGACAGGAAGCGCTGCGATGTGGCATTCGAGTAGAATACTGACCGTATAGAGCAGGACACGACGGAGGGGTGACGGGGGGAGAGAAACGGCGGAGCACGGTCAGAGCGTGAGGAAGATGGGGGCAGCTACGATCTGGCCGCGTTAATCTCCTCTGCTATTTGCGAGAGAGCTCTTGATTTCTTCAGATTCAAAAGGTCTCAATTTCTTTGGATTCCAGTTTTTAGATTCATCGGAGAAGGAGACCGATCAGATAAATTGAGAAAGAGAAAAGAGATCGGAAAAGTTAGTTTAAATAAAATTATTTGGAGTTGGACCGACCGTTAAAAGACAGTTAAAAGCTTATTCAAAACATCCGGGGATTTTCCGGGGATTGATAAGAGGGAAATAATACCTTTTCTCATCATTTAAAAACTATAAATTACTTATTTCACATTCTAAAATCTACAACGATATATTTATCCTCCCAAATTACAATAACTTACCTATTTATTCAATATAATTTTAAAACATATCAAATATACTAAAAACACTCAGATTAATTAATCATGTTTCATAGTTCAAAACTATCATTAAATACTTAATTTATAAAATGTAGACCAATTTATCCCTTTTGCTTCTTTCATGTCTCTTATTCTTAAATAGAGCATAAAAAAAAAATTGCTCCTGCTTTTTTTTCTTCTTTATAATTCATCTTCTCTTGGTCACTATTGTCTTTTACTTCCCTCCTATTCTATGCCCATCTCTTTAGAGGAAGAGCTCTTGAAATGTATATCACACACAATTGAGTAAACTTCTCAAATCATGATTGCACTCTTTTTTTTTTTTTTTTTCTTTTCTTTTTCACAAACTGTTGCTAGCCTAGAGCTTACTCCTTCCGATCTCCTTTTTGTCATTCCACAAATTTCAAGTGTGTGAGCACAATGTCATGTATTGCCAAATATTTATGCAGGATAATATTTGATTTAACAGTTGTGATATGATCTAGTTTTATATGATTGGTCATGTTTACTTTTAGTGATGTCATTCATGATAACTAAATTTTGTGATAAAAAATAATTATATACGCGTTGGGGCAGAAATGGATTTTCGAACTCTAGAGGTCAAACATATATGGAGATCATCAATTATATAATTTTTTTTTACAGAGCATGGAAGTCAATTTACAATACCATTTTATTCTAAATTATATACAAAATCATACATAAATATAAAATAATAATAGGAGTCAATTGACCCATTCTCTCTTCTTATCTCTGCCCCTCTATACGCATGTGATTTTCTATTTTCTATGCGACAATGAAAAATTATGTTGAATTATCTATTAACTATGGTTTGATATGTTTAATTGTGTAATTAGTAATTACATCAATTTTTCCATTCTTATAAAAACAAAAATATGAATTATCAATTTAGAAAAGTGATGAATTTAAAAATAAATATGTCAATTGTTATGATTTAGAAGATAAATATATATGTTATTACTTATTACAAAATATAAATAATTACGTAATTTTGTAATTTTTGAAAAGTATTTCTGAATTTTTTTTCCCTTTTCAATTTTCATATAAAGAAGCAGTAGTTAAATTCAGAAAATAAAAAACAAATATCAAGATTCCCCAGCTGTCCGTGGCTGCGTGGCAGGGAATAACTTAACGCTGCCTTTTATTCCTCTCAAGCCGCGTTGTACGACGTACGCGTTGGAACTTCATCTCTGCTGTGCGACCCCACAACCTATAAATACTTACTTCCGTTCACTTCCAAACTTAGAGAAATTAAAATTAAAACAAGAGCTCACACCAAGAGCTCACACTCTAAACTCCACTCATATATACTCTTGTACACAACAGCAAGTACTAGGATTCTCAAATGAATTCTTCCTCAAGCAGCGACCCAGACTCGGACTACATGACCATATGGTCAGCGCCTCCGAAGAAGCCGTCAGGACGCACCAAGTATATAGAAACAAGGCATCCGGTCTACAGAGGAGTTCGGCGCAGAGGTACCTTGAACCGGTGGGTCTGTGAGGTCAGAAATCCCAACAATAAATCGAGAATCTGGCTTGGTACTTTCCCAATTGCTGAGATGGCGGCTCGGGCGCATGACGTTGCAGCGATGGCGTTGCAAGGACGCTCTGCTTGCCTAAATTTTGCTGACTCAGCATGGCTGATCAGCAACCCTCCTTCCTTCTCAAGTGTGAAAGAGCTGAAACAAGCTGCCATTGAGGCCGCCAAGGCGCTTCACTCAAGGAATTCATTAGACACAGACGAGAATGTCTCTGCTTCTACATCATTGGTTGAGATGGTAGAGGAGAAGGAAGTGCCTTTGGCGCAGATGCCTGAATCTACCATCAATTCGGTTGCCTATGATCAAATGGAATCGATTAATTGGGATGCAAATGAAGATATGAATTTGGAACTGTACTACGCGAGCTTAGCCGAGGGGCTAATGATGGAACCTCCCGTTGAGTGGTTAAGCGATTTGGATTATTGTAATGAATGGTGTGGGCCCGTGTCACTGTGGAATTGATGAAGGTTTAGGAACATTTTTGAATAGTTTTCTACTTTTCTCAGAACCCCTCAGCTTTCGCAAGGCATCAGTCGCCATCTGCGCTTGTACTCTTCCATGGGGCCTTTGCCTTGGACGGCTCTCAGAAGAAGCCACCGGAGAGAACAAGAAGGAGCAGCATCCCTATCACCGATATCACAACTACTATACATGTAGCGCCACCCCCTACTGTATTTATCTCAAGGCTTTTCACTAGGTAGCCTAGCTGTACAATTCAAGTACAATAACAGTTGAACAATTTACAAGTATATATAAACGAAGACCAACGAAGATCAATGGTTGGGATCCGAATAACCTGTTATTCCTTTGGAATAACAGCAGAATTATTTCCTTACATTTTACCAAAATTATTGAGCGAGCTTCGGTGCCTGCTGGTTAGAAAAAAAAGGAAAAAAAAATTCTGTTCTAAAGAGAAGTGGGGCTTTTGCCTTGTACCATTAAGGCCGACTGGTATATAACACGAACAAAATTATTGAGCATTGAGAGAGACCAACTGGTTGATTTTCAAAAAAAAAAAAATGGAGAGACCAAGTGGTTAGAAAAAATGAAAAGAAAGAATACATACTCTGTTCTAAAGAGGAGAAAATCAGAAAATCATACCAGAATTCCAAGGAAAATAAAGAGCTCCTTAAGATATATATCAGGGTTCCACGAATCTCGGATGGTGATGTCTCCGCAATGTACAGAGGAGCACCATGCATCATCGCCTATCACATGGTTGTTTTAATACAATTCAGTTCAATATAGATATCTCAATTAATGTTCTTAATACTTCCAGGTAATATAGCTTGATAAAAGCATAATATTAACAACACAAACAAGTATACGTCAGCTTTTTTGCTGATGTGAACCAGTAAAGCAGGAAGTTCGTTACATAGTTTCTATAAGATAACTTAACAAAACACATTTTTTACCCTTTTCGTCATTTTGTCATTCAAGGGATAAACAACTGAGACCATAGCACTGTACCCGATCAGGCAATTAGGTTGGATCAGAATTATACCTCAACTTACCAGACTGGAGTGTTAGTATCAACCCATATAAGTGAATACCAAACTGATGCCAACTATAATTTGATCTGCACAACTTTATATTTTGTTTCCCATTTTTTGCCATTTTGTATTATTCAGTTCTACAAAATGAATTGGTGTTTTATTTGGGATGCCTAGCATCAGCAGCAGCCATAAACCCATTGAAACAGTGTATACTGTGTTCAAGATACTGAAACGACCAAGAAGGTACATGGTTACCTGGTTAAATTTAAAACATAGACGAACAACTCTTTCATATTGATGGTTTTTATTTAAAGTGTAACCGTGATTGTTTTGACTAGAAATTATTGGGCTGCTGCTTACCATGTCGATGCCGATTCCATATATAAGACGACCAATAATGAGAATAACAAGATCAGGGGCATATCCAGTAATGAGAGCACTGGCAAAATATAGCAAAGCAGCTGTGATCAGTTAAACTCTTCTCCCTACACCATTGTAACTCACTGTCAGTTAACATTGAGTAAGGAGAGCATAATAATAACAAATCAGCAACTCAAACCAAGGATCACATTACAAAAACAACACTCCTTCCCAAGTACACTGCAAAGGACAATGAAGTTTTTCTTGCATTTGGAGCGTAGCATAAATAATTCTCAGATTACTTGTAGTTAACAGAGTCAACTGCAATTTGCCAAGATTGCCCTTGCACTTCATATATTTAATTCCACAAGGTAGAAACAATAATTCAATGATTGACTAAAGCAATGTAGAGGAAAGACAGAGAAATGTAATTGTGAAAATGTATTTCATCAAGTGTTCTCAGTACAGATTATATATGGTGTATATATAGCCAATACAATCATGTAACTAACGCTGTTATAACTGTCAGCCTATTACATTCTAACTAACAGCTTATACAAAATATCTTGTGCCCTTTCTGTTGTAACCCTGTTATTACCCCCTTCAAGTGCAGCATAGGCTGAGCCAATGCAAAGCTTGGACCTGAGGAACTCCAACCGAGCTGTAGGCAGACCCTTGGTAAATAGATTGGCCAATTGATCTTTGGAGCAAATGAATCGAATGTGAAGATCTTTAGAAGCCACACGTTCATGCACAAAATGGAAATCAATCTCGTTATGCTTCATGCGAGCATGGATTAGATGCCAAGAAGGTCGCACCCAAATTATCACACCATAGCACCGGTTTTGAGAACAGTGGTACCCGAAGCTCCTTCAATAATTCTTGAATCCAAATGAACTCCGCACAAGCAATAGCCATGCTACGATACTCCGCTTCCGTGCTAGATCGAGACACGGTTTGTTGCTTTTTAGAACCGTGATAAAAGATTAGAGCCAAGAAAGACACAAAAACCCGATGTCGATCGACGATCATCGGGACATCCGGCCCAATCCGCATCGGTATAAGCATGAAGATCCAACGAGGAAGAGGTATGAATGTGAAGACCATGATGTAATGTACCTTTAAGATAACGCAAAATCCGTTTGACCGCATTCCAATGCTCATCTGTAGGAGCATGCATGAATTGGGAAGTCTTGTTTACGGCATATGCAATATCAGATCGAGAGATAGTGGCATATTGAAGAGCACCAACCATGCTACGGTAGATAATCGGTTCAGCCATAGGGGTGCCATGAAACTTGGAAAGAGGCTGCCAGAGGCAATAAGAGAGGAGCAAGGCTTTGCCCCATCCATCTTGGCACGAGTGAGAAGGTCACGAAGATAATTTGGTTGAGAGAGATGAATCCCATGAGGAGTAGAGATGACTTGAATAACGAAGAGGGCCCAAATCTTTAAGGGAAAAACGAGACGCTAAAGAAGAGATGAGAGAAGTGAAAAGATCTTGACTCAACTTTCATAATATGTTTATGCAACTCACTAATTTTGGTTGTACATAACTTATTTATATAAAAAAAAATTATATACATTTCTCCATGCCTTTGCCGAAGCAATGCAAGGCCTCCGCCTAATATCTAATGAATTTATGTCATGTGATATATCTAATGATAAGAAGTACTAAAAGACTTTTTGTAATTAATTTATAATGCCAATATCAATTAATTGATATTTTATATCATGGAAAATTATATCGTTATATAATTTGTTCAACTAAGTAGGCACAAGTTATAATGCTAAAAGATGACGGTCCACAGATGCAAAAAAAAAAAAACACAAGGCATGACTAATTTGATACAAATTTGAACTTCAAAAGGACGTGTCCCCCTTCGTCTAAAAAATAAAAAAATATGCTTATTGTTAGTATGTTTCTTTTGGATAAAATTATAAAAATATACTTTTGAATCAAAATAATAAGTTTATACTTTATTTTAGAAATTTGTTCCGCTCGATATAATTTTCTTGCTCTCATCCCTACAGCACAGCATTCTTATATGATCAACCCAGGCCTCTATAAGTCTATATGACCAATATATAGGTCCTTTATTATATCACTCATTAGGCCCTGATTGATGCTCAGGGAATACACACATACATCTCTGTGCATCTGTGGCCCTATATATAAATATCATATGATATCATATCAATCTTGGCCCAAATCTAATAACCAAGTTTCATTCTCCCAAATGATTCAAACCAAAGTTTCAAACCGAAGTTTCAAACCGCCACAAATTTGAACGACAAACAACCAAAGTTTCAAACCGAAGTTTCAAACCAAAGTTTCAACCCAAAGTTTCAAACCAAAGTTTGAACGACAAACAACCAAATCAAGTAGGAGACAAACCGCCACAAATTGATTGATGACTAAATGAATAATCATTTCAAAGAAAAGCATGCATAATGCTCTTGACCCCTTGACATGGATTTCATTTTAATTTATACTCTTCTCTTTTCTTCTTTGGTATTTTATTCGTTTATTTGTTCTCCACTAGATAATGGTTAGAAACAAAGGGACGACCGCTCTTCAAAGCTGACTTAAAGTATAAAATTTTAGCTGGAAGTCCGGTGCCGTTTTCTGTGCACGCGGGTCTTGGATTTTTAGAATTTAGTATAAAGTGAAGATAAAGTTGTTACATTGAAGAATTATTTATAAGCTCTGTTCGAAAATTATTTGGTCATTCTATAAAATGAAATGAAACGGTGAGAAAGAAAAAAAATAAAGTATTGGTTACAAATTGTATTTCTTTAATAATTTTACACCACCTAAGAGTAGGTCCGATGTCCATTGGACTTACTTTGGTTCGATGAGTTTAATCACTGTTGATTTGCTTTAAGATTCGTGCAGAATGCTTTATAATTCGTGCATTTCAGTTTCAATTTTCATGCACACAAATCTTAAATTAGATCGGACGGTCATCATGCTCGTTGAACCTAAAAATAGGTCCGATGGGCATCGGACCTACTCCGTTCTCATAGTACACAGTCCAAATCTTGTTGACACAATAAAACAGTCAATCTAAACCATTCAACATATATAATCTCTATATAAGGTCAAATTTTATATTTTTAAGATTTTTTATCATTATTTTATATAATAGAAAATTATTTGATCTAAAGGTTACAGACCATTCAAGAGTAGTAACTTTCTATCTACCTAAAAAAATAGTTTTAACAAAAATAATATTTAATGTGCAAGTACATTTATGGATCCCACTGCCACTGGAGCAGTGCTGCAGTAACCCTCACCAACCGGGCTTGATTTACATTAATTTTTTTAGTTAATTATGATCTACATACAACAAAACCCACGGATCTGTACTACAAAATGATAGTTGCCCAGCTAATCAGGCTTTCACAACCTGGTAACTGAGACATGCAACCTAAAACCTGTCTGTTGTTAGTAAATTAATTAAGAGAGTATTAATTCCTAAAAAGGTTCAAATTAAGAGATGTCTTACTCAAAATGGGAAGATGTTAAATCTATTTCTTGCTGCAATGTTCCCTTCTTAATTATATTTTAATGATATTTTGCCTTTCTTATACAGTCTTCATTAGTCCAATATGCCAAAATTCCTTCAATATCAAATTATTCCAACACATATTACACGATGCAAGCATAGAAAGTTACCGACATTTTTATTAATATCCAAAATTAAATACAAATTATTAATTCAAATTTTAATCCCAGCCGGTCATTTTTGGGCCGGTTTAGACATTTTTAAAAACTAAGCTGGATATAATTAATAATTTGTATTTAATTTTAGATATTAATAAAAATGTCGGAGAAAGTTATCATGGTCCATACGGAGTGTTTAATCACCCATAAATTGTGAAAAGTTCTCTTATATATATTTAGCATGAGATGCATATATATGATATGAGTGGAATTTTTCAAATTATTCTAGTTCGGTTACTAAATTTCAAACATACGACCAAGGATATACATTAGTCAACGTAATTTTTTTACAAACTTGAAAGAAGAAATAAAATGATACAACCAAGGTTACCAAATTATCTGTGCTACAGTCTCAAAAATCTAACGTATAATATTCAAACTTTGATCTAAATTAGTTATATAATGAACTTGTATTATACCAATTTTTACTATTTTTAAAATTTTTTTACTATTTTTTATGATTTATGAAAGATGGTAAATAATGACTTAAAAGAAAATTGCTAATATTTTAGGCTATTTTTTGTTATCTTTCATAAATCATAAAAAATAGTAAAAAAAATTTTAAAATAGTAAAAATTTTGAATTCTACAAGTTCATTATATAACTAATTTACTGAGCTACTTAGATCGAAATTTAAAGTTTATACGATAGATTTTTAAAACCGTAGCACGGCAGACCTTATGCTATCCATAACACCTAAGCCTTACTCTTCACAAATAGTGCGTTTGGATCACCCAAGAATAGAGCTAACCTTGGGTTAGCTCCACTATTCTCAAACCTAGATAATCCAAACACAAATTAACAAATTGGGTTAGCTCAAAAATAGCTTTATTCTACTAACCCATAGAAATGGTGGTTTAGCAAGAATAGAGCTAGTGGTTAGTTTAAATATTAAATTAGTATTAAATAAAATATTAATTAATATTAAATATAATATTAAATTAGATAGTATTAAATAATATATTAGTTTAAATATTAAATGTAATATAATATTAATTTAAAATATAGATTAGTACCAAATAAATACAATATCAAATTAGATTAATATTAAATAACTGTTACATTAAATATCATAGTGTAGTCATTTAAATATTAAATGTAATATAATATAAGATTAGCTTAGTATTAAATAAAATATTAGATTAAATATAATATAATATTAGTTTGAATATTAATTTAATATTAAATAAATATAATATCATATTAGATTAGATTAATATTAAATATAATATTATATTAAATATAATATAATATTAATTTAAATATTAAATGTAATATAATATTACTTTAAATATTAGATTAAATATAATATAATATTAATTTAAATATTAAATATAATATTATATTAATTTAAATATTGAATGTAATATAATATTATTTTAAATATTATATTAGTATTTATAAAATATTAGATTAAATATAATATAATATTAGTTTAAATATTAAATGTAATATAATATCATTTTAAATGTTAAATGTAATATAATATCATTTTAAATGTTAAATGTAATATAATATTAGTTTAAATGTTAAATGTAATATAATATTAGTTTAAATATTAGAATAGTATTAAATAAAATATTAATTTAGTATTAGATAAATATAATATTACATTAGATTAGATTAGTATTAAATAAAATATTAGATTAGTATTAAAAATATTAGTTTAAATGTAATATGATATTAGTTTAAATATTAAATGTAATATAATATTAGTTTAAATATTAGATTAGTTTAATTATTATTTTATTCATTTCCTCTATCGCCATTCTAAATATACAATTCAAACGACATTTTTACTAATCTGAATAGTTCAAAGTTAACGCTATTTTCAAACCACTCGGGTTAGCACTATTCTCAACTACTAATTCAAAAATTACTATTTTATACTAATCCTTGCACGATCCAAACGTGCCCAAAGAGAACTATCATATAAAGTAGAACTGCTTGGTCAAACTGACTTGTAGCAAAATACTAAAAATAGAGATTCCCAATTAATTGACCAAGAAAAAAGGTTTTGGGATTTGCACCAACTTTTAAATATTGGGTTATATTGGTCGACAACATTTTAATTAAAGAGTACACTCGAAGATTGCAATTAATTAGTTCCTTGAGATTCATTCATAGCATGGAAAAATTATTTCAAATTATTTTAGGACGGCTCTATGTATTACAATTAAAATAAAATAGTTGACATATGCCTTCCCGGAGTCGGAAATTAAGCAATTTGACCCACAAGGGTTAACATATATTCAAATTTTATTGTTTCCTCTTTATTAAAAAAAGTATGTGATACGTCCTATTTCGGAGTAGATCGTACGGGGAGAAAATTAGAGACTTGGGCTCGTCCCGTCTCGGAAAGACGGCCGAGGTTACAAAAACCTCTATAATACCTTGTTTAGAAAAAACTTGACACGTGTTTCAACGAACTGTTTGTCTAAATAAGTCACCCATAACCGTTAATACGCGTTGTCATAACGGTTAGAGGAGTTCGCATAAAAGCGGTGATATCCGCATAACAGCGGTGACGGGAAGCCGAAACTGAACTGGGCCTTGTCGGACATGGCCCAATCTGGCTTCGTCAAGTGTAATTATTTCGGGCTTGATCGGACAAGGCCCGGTTCGGACCTCGTCGAGCCGTCTGGTTGTTGGGCCTCGGGCCTCATTTCTTTTGGTCTTAAGCTGGCCTCGAAATGAGGTCTTAGTTGGCATGTTGCGCGCAACCCAACCGGGTCTTATCGGGCAAGCTTGTTGTCAAATCATTGGTCTTTCTTTCTTTCGGCCTGGGGCTGGCCTCGGAGGAGGTCCGAATCCCGAGTTGTTCTTGGTCCGTGACCGGTTCATTGAAGGCCTTATTTCATTCGACTTCGGGTTGGCCCTCGGTGGGATCCGAATCCCGAGTCACTTATGAACTGTAATTAAGTTTATTAAGAATCTTTGGCACATGGGGGTATCAGTACGGATATCATTCTTAGAAAATTTTTATGGAAGAATGGACGTCAGACAAGTGTGCTTTTTTTTAGGATGCAAGTATGTATATTTTTTAATATTTTTTTAAAATACAGTACATTGATGTCGAATATTTAAGAAAATGAGGTCAATTGAGTACAATAATCGCTACTACAAGATCTACCGACATTTTTATTAAATCCAAAGTTTAATACAAATTATTAATTATACCCAGAATCGGACCAATTATCGATATATACCCAAGCCGGCCATTTTCTGGCCGGCTATGTACCCTCCCTAAGCCGGCCATTTTATGGTCGGCTATGTACCTTTTTTTTTTTTTTTTTTTTACCCGTATTTTAGAGAAAGACACTAATTAGATCAAAGTATTGAAATTTAACACTGAAAATTGGAAATTTTTTATTTAAATTATTTGTTATATTACTTCTTTTGATATATAATTAGCATATTTATACTAAAATATGCTATATTAATTGAAATTATATTGAATAACACTATATTATGTTAAATTACGCTAAATTACATTACATTACTTTATAATACGCTATATTAATTGAAATACGCTACATTGTGGTACTATTTTTTATGTTGTGCTACTATTTTAATGTTGTTATATTTTCTGTTTAGCATTATCATGATAATTTATTTTGATATGTAAAATATAAAAATAGTACCATAAAAGCACACATACACAAGAACCGAAATATAGGATAATCCAAATATACCAAATATAAATAGTATATCAAATATAAATAGTACAAAACTAGTAAAAATACAACTAAAACGGAGAGGGGGAATATCGCTGAGGCGGTACTCCGGCGTTCGCCCGGCGCCAGCGCGGCCAGGCTCCGTCTCTCTCGGGCTCATCTGGGGCATCGGCAGACCTCAGTATCTGCTCGGCAGTATCCCATCTGGCATCGCCCGTGGAGACTGTCGGTACTGGCGGAGGTGTAGCGAAGATAGATGCGGCAAACCCAGTCCCAAAGGCAGGCTGAGTATGAGACCCGCTACCACTAGCCTCTCCATCATGCGGCATCTCTGTGCCATATCGGGGCCATGTCGGTGCCGACATGATCTCCTCGAACTCGTGGAGACTGCACGAGAGGGACTCGTACTCAGAAGTATCGGTCTCCGCAGGTGGTGGCTGTGGTGGCATCTCTGCTGGACCCTGCAATCATACACATAAATTATTAAATTTGATCTGAATGAAGAAATTTATTAAAACCTGACAGATACTGAAGTATGACATACATAAGGCTGCACCGGACGTCCATGCTCGTCGTACCATGCCGTCCACCCAATGTCGGACAATACCCAACGATGGTAGTCCCACTCTGGATGTGAATCGGGGGAAGATGGCATATCATCCATCAGAACCGGGCTCGGATCGGGCTCCTGCGGATCTATCTCACGCCAGTTGATGTTCTCTCTGGCGTCTCGCAGCATACCGATGATCTTTCCACCGTGCCCGGCATCCTCAACCACATTCGCATTCTTCTTGAGGGTGCGGTACCAAAGCCGTCTCCAGTTCTTCTTTCCCAGCATGCGGATCCCATGCCCGCACTCCTTGATCGCGGCCAAAAGCTGAAAAAAATTTAGCATGTCAGATCAAACCTTGATGTATTACTAAGTTAGATCAAACCTTGTGGTTTTAGGTGCTTTACCTGGCGAGCCCATCCACGACCGTTGGGATGGTAACCATCATCCGTTTTGATCTTGTCGCGGAGATGGGCACCGTAATTACCCTGCAGATAGACACTCGCCATGCAGACCTGCGTGTACCATACATCGTACCTCAACTGGGGATCCCCCTGGGTCTGCTGAAGCACATCGTACCTCCACTATCCAGAAATGTATGAGTGGACCTCGATAGAACCACATCTCTCGCTCCTGCTCGTCAGTCACACTGCCCGGCAAGAGGAACTCCTCGTACAACTGATCGTACGGCGTCCACTCAACAAGAGGCTCAGGCAAACTCTGAAGCTCTGACCGGACTGGCCTGATCCCAACAGTAGCACCGTGGGTCCGATCCTGGTAGTGGTGGAAACCGTACCACTTCTTGGCGTATGCCGGGCAGTGAAAACACATCTGGCTCTCCCCAATTCGGCGACTCATTGGGGATAGGACGGCCCACCGGTAGCCGTGACCACGACCAGTGCTGAAGCAGGAGTACCGGCCCGTACATCTGCTTCGCCGTCGGCTTCATTTTCAAGAATATTACACGTCAGTGTATTTTGATGGATTGATTGATTAAATAATTTACACTAAAATAAGAGTTGGTGACTTACCTCACTACTACGACACAGGTGGTAGTACAGATACGCCAGGACAGCTCCACCCCAGTTGTACAACGTCGGCCGCTCAATCTCCATCAGCAACGGGAGATACATCATCGGCATCTGATCACCGCTGGAATCAGGAAACATGACAGAACCAAAAAGGTCCATCACGTAGCCCCGTGTATATCTGCAATACAAAACATATAAAAATTCTAATAGAATCATCGTATTATAAATTAATTAGTAGATATTAATAAAAATTTACCTCTGAATCTCCAGCTCAGTGGAATCTGCCGAGAGACCGCGATGAAGTGCTGCCGTAACCTCGTCATCCGCAAATGGAACTTCGACCTCCCATGTTCCCCAATGATATAGGAAGGCTCAGCTCCCAACAACTCCTCGACATAACCTGCGAAGGTGGTGCTGTCAGAGATGCCGCCGACGGGTGTGCTACGGATAGACAAACCCCAGAGAGCACTCACATCCTGGAGAGTCACAGTCATCTCTCCGAATGGCATGTGAAACGTGTGCGTCTCGGGACGCCATCGCTCCACCAGTCCAGCGATGAGAGATGCATTGATGATGCTCTTCTCTGTCCGCACGATGTCCACAACCTGGTAGAGACCCAGGTTGATGAGGTACGGCTCCATCACCTCGTAGTACCTCATGTGAACACACCTCAACTTCACATCTAGAAGATCCGTGTCCTGCGTTGAAAAATGTAATCCGCATGGTGACAACATACTAAAATTTAAATCCAACAAAATTTGATGAAAATATAAGAAAAGGAACGTACCTCACGAGAAGCCAGTGAGACTCGGTGCTCGCTGTGGGGAATCCACAGGAGAGGACTGATGTGCTCCGTGCTGCTGGTACTGATCGGCTCGTCCACTACTGGACGCTGGGTAGGCCGTGCTCTAGGCATCCTGATATCTAAAATAATCTAAATTCGGTGAAATTACGCTTGATCAGCATAATTATGGTAAAAAAGGCCAAAATACCCTAAATATTAGTCATCTGTGTTAATTACACTAAATTATGCTTAATCAGCCTAATTATGGTAAAAAAGACCAAAATACCCTAAAAATTGGTTATCTGTGCTAATTACACTAAATTACGCTTAATCAGTCTAATTATGGTAAAAAAGACCAAAATACCCTAAAAATTGGTCAAACGTGCTAATTTCGGTAAAATTACGCTTAATCAGCATAATTATGGTGAAAAATGCCAAAATACCCTAAAAATTGGTCAAACGTGCTAATTTCGGTAAAATTACGCTTAATAAGCATAACTATGGTAAAAAAGGCCAAAATACTCTAAATATTGGTCATCTGTGCTAATTATACTAAATTGCGCTTAATTAGCCTAATTATGGTAAAAAAGACCAAAATACCCTAAATATTGGTCAAAAGTGCTAATTTCGGTAAAATTACGCTTAATCAGCATAATTATGGTAAAAAAGGCCAAAATACCCTAAATATTGGTCAATTATGCTAATTAAACTAAATATTGGTTAACTTAGCTAATTACACTAAATTACAACAACATAATCTAAATTATAACACCTAAAACCTAAATCCTAAACCCTAAAATAAATAAATTAAAAATTAAATTAGATAAAAAAAAATTTACCTTAAAGAAGAGAGAATTCGGTTGAAGATGGGAGAATTGTGAGAGGAGAGAGAGAAAAAGGGGTATATAAAGGGTGAAAAGCGGGTAAAAAAAAAAAAAAAAAAAGGTACATAGCCGGCCATAAAATGGCCGGCTTAGGGAGGGTACATAGCCGGCCAGAAAATGGCCGGCTTGGGTATATATCGATAATTGGTCCGATTCTGGGTATAATTAATAATTTGTATTAAACTTTGGATATTAATAAAAATGTCGGCAAGATCTACATCCGTCCCAATCAGAAACAAACTATCTTTATTTTATTTTGGCAGAACTAAAATATAAAAAAGAAGTAAGAAATTGCAATGACAGATATTGCAACAATTAGGGCCCGGTGTTCATCGGTTCAGTCTAATCGGTTTTAAATCATAATGTGAGAGAGTTTGGTTTTTTTCAATTAAATAGATCGGTTTGGTTTATTTTTTAAAAACTGATTTAATAGTTTGGTTCGATTTAAAAAAGATTAAATCGGTTACCGAACCGATCTTTAAACCCATCACCCATCTGAACCAAATATTTAGAAAAATTTAAAAATTACGACATAATTTATATTACTTGGTTTAGTTTAAAACCGAACCAAACAAAATATTTAAATCCATCTTTAAAAAAATTCAAAAAATTAACACAAAATATTTATTTTTATAATTAGCATCCTATTTCGATTCAACCAAACGAAATGAAATTTACTTCAGTTTGTTCAGTTCGGTTCTTATTCTATTTCAGTTTGGTTTGGTTTGATTTTTGAAAACCGAAAAAAACTTTGGTGTGCCTATTTTAATTCGGTTTGGACCGAACCGAACCGATGAACACCCCTAGCAACAATAGCAATGGAATGAGCTTATACGACACATTTACTCAAGATTATTTACGGTATTTTCAATTTATGAAAAGAAATTGAAAGTCATAAATAATCTTAATAAATAAATAAATACATACATATAGAGTCTGCAAGCACATTTTAATATAAATATCATCTTAAACGATTTGAGTCAATTGTTTGGATTTTGAATCTAATAATTTACAATCTAATATACAAGAAAGCCATAATGCATCATTTTCATATCCCATCTTTTATATACATGTGTGCATACTGTTGGAAATCAACTAGTAACTCAGTGATACATGCATTATAAATTTATAATCAGAGACAAAATCAGGAATTTATCGTAGTCAAGACTGAATTTAATACAAAAATTAATACTTAAAGTTAACAAGATATGTTTAGAGCGAGAAAGGCTGTTGCTTTAATCAAACAAATACCCCATTAATAAAAATAATAAACTAGAAAATTTTATTAAAAATAATAGAACTTACCCATAAATTTTGGACTTTTTTTTAATCATATGAACTAAGCCCCTTTCCCCTTAAATCCGTCCCAACTTATAATAAGATTGCTTTAATAATTAAAGTTGTTCCCCAATAAGCGGATTTGTAACCATTGTGCAATTTTTATAACATATATAAAAAGTGCTATAAATCAGTACTCCTTTTCTTTTTTGTCTCTTTTATTTTATTTTTTTCATTTAAATATCTTATAAATGCTGTGTTTCAAGAAAGGTGCATTTCATATATTTTATTTTATTTTTGCTTTCTTTTGGACAAATTCAAAACAGTTGCTTATAATGAAGGACAATAAAAGAAAGGAGCATGCAATGCATGTTAGTTTGTCTGGTCAATAGGATTTTGTTGGTGTGTTGCCATACTATTTAATTAATAGAAATTAAAGGCACTACTACTAGTAAATAACCCTTTGCTAACATAGTTAATTTTGTTAGCCTCAGAGATCCTCAAGCAAAATCTAGTTAAAAATATTGTCGGTTAGTTATATCATGAAGAACCAATAGATTCATTAATTATTATTATTATAATAATAATTCTTTAATATATCTAAATGGAATAGTGTTATTAATTTATTTAATTGATCCAGTTGTGTTTTGTTTTTTTTTTTTGTTTTAAATTAGTCAGTGATTTATTGTCAAATCAAATGACAATTTTTATTAAACAAAATAAAAAAAAAAAAAGTTTTACATCCACCAAAGTAAGTTCACCAGATAAAGAAAGAGTATTTTTAAGAATCATATTAAACGAAGAACCCAAACAATTTTTTTTTTTTTTTTTAATTCAAGGTCTTCGCTAGCTCTTTAAAGAGTCTGGCTACCATAATATAGTTGGTATTTGCTACTATTTTTAAATTTCAAAATTTATCGGACTTCAAACGATAAATTCAAACCGTTTAAATCAATATACTTTATGAGTGATGTGCTTACATACAAAATTATAAATTTTTGAATTATTTTAGTACCAAGTCAAGCAGTAAAAAAAATAACGAAAAATGACTGCATTAAAATTCACTTAAAAAGCTCATATTTGACTATTTGATTGATACTAAATGAATTCTTATAATTATAAATTTTATTGTAAATGCATCACTCATGAAGTAGATCGGTTTGAATTCGCTGTTTATAATGGATTTGATAAGTTTGAAATTGCTAGTATTTTGACTTAAATATTACTAATGTCACGGTAACCGAAGTACTTCTCTTTAAAATAAATAGTGTCGGTCATATATTTTTAATGCAATAATGCCGACATTTTTATTAATATCCAAAGTTAATTACAAATATATCCAGAATTTTTTATTTTTCAAAAAATGTCCAAACCGGTCAGATTCTGGCCGGTTTTCTCCTCTCCCAGAAATCAGCTAGATTCTAGCCGGTTTCTTCCCTTTTTTTTTTAGAGACACTATGAAGAGCAAGATAATGAAATCTAATACTAAAATTCGAATTTTTTTTAAATTATTTGTTAGATTACTTCTTTGATGTATAATTAGCATATTTATACTAAAATACGCTAAATTACTTGAAATTATGTTGAATTACACTATATTACATTAAATTACGCTAAATTATGTTAAATTATACTAAATTACATTACATTCGCTAAATTACACTAATTTTGCTAATTATAATGAAATACGACAAATTACGCTAAACTACGCAAAATTACGCTAAATTAGGCCAATTTTGTGCCATCTTTCATAAATCATAAAAAAATAGTAAAAAAATTCAAAAAATAGTAAAAGTTGGTATTCTACAAGTTCATTATATAACTAATTTACTGAGCTACTTAGATTGAATAATATAAATGAAAAACTTAATCGAAAACTTCAACTCAAGTTTTGAGGCTCTTCCCTTTGTTTTTTGGCAATTCTGAATTTTGAAATCTGGCATCGCTAGCATTGACGCATGCGTATTTTCGCAAGTTTTTTAAAAAGTGGTCATTTGCTGAAATAAGACACTTGAGCGTCGTTTATGGCCGTTTGAAGTTTCGTCGTCGTTTTTCACCTTCTCAGTAAAGATATCATCCATATTCATATGTAATTTACCGTAATTTACCGTATTTTACCATAATTTAACATAATTTAGCGTAATTTAATGTAATATAGTGTAATTCAACATAATTTCAAATAATATAGCGTATTTTAGTATAAATATGCTAATTATACATCAAAAGAAGTAATCTAACAAATAATTTAAACAAAAAATTTAAATTTTCAGTGTTAGATTTCATTATCTTGCTCTTCATAGTGTCTCTAAAAAAAGAGAGGAAGAAACCGGCCCGATTCTGGCCGGTTTCTGGGAGAGGAAAAAGGAGAAACCGGCCAGAATTTGAACGGTTTGGACATTTTTTGAAAAACCCAGCGGTTCTGGGTATATTTATTAATTTGTCATTAATTTTGGATATTAATAAAATTGTCGGCAGTAATGCATGTTGACGTTGGCCAAAGAGAAACGTGTAAATTGTCACAGCATCTTTATATTTTCTTAATTGGACCGACGCGCTAGTTGCATGTGTTTAATGAGTTTTTTATCTTTTGGAAAAATTATCATTCATTAACTAGAAGAAAAAAAGTTCCTTATGGAGGGTAAGATATACGATATGAATATAAAGAGAGAAATAACATGAAAAACGCTCTAGCTTCTCTGTGGGTGATCATGTAACCAACTACCCCCAGTTTACATACTTATCTATTTAATTAAGAAAAGAGATCACTTAACCGTGGTTATTTAATACTTTTAAAAATTAATTTAATAAAATTGAATATTAAATAGTAAATTTATAGGTATATTATTCAATATATAGATGAGCTAACATTACATTTCATATAATTTAGGTATCATGATGATGAATCAGGACATTAATTTTATACCGCTAATTAAAACTTTAAATAGTTTGATGTATGATAAAAATTCATCAAATCTCATCTCATTTCTATAGACATAATATGTACATCATATAAATCTTTCTACATCTCTCTCCCCATAGACATAATATGTACATCATATAAATCTTTCTACATCTCTATTGTGTTGGATTTTAAATTTAAAGTCAAAGTTTTAAATTTTATTTTTTTTAAGAAATATGAAGGTCATAGTCTTCGGGTTCTATTGATATTGACACCAGTGGTGTCAAAAGGTTACATAAGTCATAAAATTAAATTAAAAAAAAATTACAAGATTCAAATCAAATTAAAAGAAAGAAACAACAAATTTTAAAGACAGCTTTGATATTTTGTCATTATCTCTGTTCCTGCACTGTTTTCAGAATTTCTTTTTGATATTTCAACAAATTTTTCAAGCAGTAGATATCTTTCTACATCTCTCTCCCCATATGACAAAGCATACAACAATTTGCATTTGTCTAATATCCTTCTGTTGTGATGCTAGCATAGCTCTTTTATAGTTCCATTGTGCAAATTAAGTACTGGCATGTTGCCAGTAAGAGTTTTTGTGCAGTTAGCTCTTCCTTTACTTGCCTAGTAAATTGGCAGTGGGGAAATAAGTGTTTTTCACTGTTTCAACATTTGTTCTACACATAGAGCACTTGTAGAGATAAAATACATAGAAATCAATAATTAACGAATAAAAGTAGGATAGAATTTCAACTAATTTCAAACGAACACATATACGAAAGCATACCATTAAAACGCTCTTACCCGTGATCTAACTAGCAGTGAAAACGGAATGAATAATATCCTATTCGTATTAAAATTTAAATATGGATATACATATATAGTTTTAAAATTTAACTATCCATATTCAAATATATTATAGATATATACCATATAATTTAATTTATATATTATTCACTATAAATAAATACTATGAACTTTGGTATTTTTTAAATAATATTTATATATTCTTTAATAAATAATAATATTAAAAAATTGTATTATGATAAAAATAATTCGTATCCGTTTAATATCCGATTTATATCCGTATTTGTCTAATATATAATAAATTAATACGTATCGATATCTGAAAAAATAAAAACAGATATGGATATAATTTTACCACTATGTTCCGTATTTGATCCATTTTCACCCCTAGATCTAACCCTCTAATATACCCGATAAAAATTAATATACCCGTTTGCCGCTCTATAAAAAATTTAGGAAAAATTATGCTCGGAGAAGCTGGCTCTAGCGCCAGCGGGGCAGGGCGACATCTGGGAAGAGCTGACCTAATGCAAATTGCAAATATCGCACCTTGTATTCAATGCACTCGCATATTCGCATATGAATTTGAACCTGATCAGCACCTACAATCCTACATCTATGCCACATGGAGATAAACTCAGCCTTTTTAATTTTTTAGGGCTGCTATAAAATCACCTGCTTTTATCACCCAGAGTCCCAGAGACAACAGTTAAAAGAAGAAAGGATTAGAACATAATAAGGAAATTATTATTTTTTATTTAAATAAATCAATTTTGATATAATTTTAATATTTATTACCAGGCAGACAAAAATATTATGCAAATATAAATCACAAAAATATTTATTACCAGTCCTCCTAATTCAGGAGCAGAGAGGTTTTCAAGTTATGAGGATCAAACACATACAAAAAAACATGGAAATCAATCATATATAATTTTCACAAAAAATATGGAGATCAATTTAACAATACTCATAGTATATACTCTAATTATATAGTAAAATAATGTCTTGGTACATAAATTTTGAAAATAAATGGTGGTCAATTGACTTCCATATATCCATATCTGTCCTAACTACGGCCCGAGTCGAAATTAAGTATGATTTCTATGTCCGAATGATCGATCTAACTAACTACATATCAAAATCTCATTGGTTACTAAATTTTATTATTTTAGAAACATTTTACTATTTATTTAGATTTTTTAAAATTGGACCCAAAATAATAAAAAATAAAATACTTACACATCATATAGTGTAATTTTTAATAATAAAAATAATAAACATTATATAATTAATCAATTTTAGTATCCCATGAGTTTTTAATAAGTAAAGCACATTGAACGGGTTGGATTAATTAACCATTTAGGCATGAAATATGATAAATTAGACTATTTATATTTTAGCCGAAATATAAACATTATTTTTATTCAATATTTTTACACGCATAATGCAGTCATAATTTTTTTTTTCAGATAAAACGGACTGTTGTTATCACTAATCTGATGAGGATATAAGGCTTCTAAATTAAATGTGGTGCATTTGCAGAAAATTGGTTGCCAATTAAGATGAGAAATTTTTCAGGGAATTATAAATTTGTTGATTTGTGGATAATGCACCTCCAATAAATTGTGATATATCAATTGCAAATCTCTTTACATCACATAAAAATGCTAAAAGCAAAAATGTTGTATCGTCTTAATATCTTTTTTACAGGTTTCACAGAGACTGTAAAGTAGTGAGCAGGACTTGATCTTGCAATCTTTGAATATCAAATGATTATAAGACCTATTTCTAACTTTAATACCTTGGCTAATAGTTAAAAACCTAACTTTAAATGACAAATTCTGAATTGTTGTTTTATTTTGTTTTATTCTAATCGTAAATTTTGAGTTCATTTTGTTCAGAAGGTAAAAATTCAACGGTACAAATAATGATATATAATAGACTCTTGATTTGTTGGCCTCTTGATCTAAAGATATTAGTCTGTGTTTTTGGATCAATGTCTTTATTTACAATTCCTAAATAGTCGATTTGAACCATTCGATATGATCATCATATGAAAATGTATTTGTAGATCAAATTTTATATTTTTTAATTTTTTTTATTATTTGTTTAGATACGGAAAAAAGTCACTTGATCTAAAGATTCTAAATTATTCAAAAGTAATGCTTTTATATCTATTTAAAAAGTAGTATTTTTTTTAAATACAAATTTTAGTTTGCAAATAAATTTTATATAGACATCATGTTAACATGGTTCAGATTAAATTTAATCTAAAATACGGATGCGTGGTGCATATAACCATAGCCTCATTCATTTTAATTTAAATTGTATGCTATATAATTAACATGGAGATGGAATGCAAACAAACGCATGAGACCCCACGTGGAGGCTCCCTTCTTCCCGTCCGACGTGTTCCCTTTTTTTTTATTTCGTTTTGTTATCTGAGATACTTCAATTGAAAGCATTTAAATAAAGCGGGAAAGTACCTGGAGTATTCGATTTTCGTTTTTTTTATTTCGTTTTCGTTTTCAATTAGTAAATGCTGGAAAGTACCTGGAGTATTCGATTTTTGACACTGCACAGCGCCACAGCCTCTATGCTATTCTCATTTTTTTAACTCCTTTCTACAGTTAATTTTTAGATGAACACGTTCTATACTCCTCCATTTATGGACCGGCACAGCTCCTGATTTATTGGTCCATATGTTAAAAAATTTCTAGCAGTATAGAAATAACCTACATTTTTCTTATGAGTGAGCTATGGTAATATGAATATTATACAAATGTTCGCGCAGTAGATTTGTATTTCTGTTTCTAAATTTTAATTAATTTATCTTAAACTATTTAATATAATTTTTGTTGTTGTTGTTAAAAACTTAGTAGGGACTACCAAGACTACATTAATAAATTTGTTTATAACATCCTAAATTACAAGTTCAAAGTTGTACATTAATAAATTTGAAAATTCTGAATCATTCAAAAGCAGTAGCTTTTTACTTATCTAAAATAATATTAAAAATATTCTACAAAATGTAAAAAATTTCTTTGCAAGTATAGTTTCACATGGAGATCATTTTCAACTGTTCGGATTGATTGTTTGAACTTTAAATTTAATGATGGCAAGTACATTACAAATTATTTTTTATGATTGTTGTAAATTTTAGATAAAATGACAAGAATCACACAAATTATGAGTATTTCTAACTTAGTTGGTGATAAAAATGATGCAACCATACCATCTTTTATGTATATTTTTTGCTTCAATCTTACCAATCTTTAAATCTCAATTTTAAAATTATGAAAAAAGATATGAAAATCCATAGTAAATTTTATTGAAATTTAATATCATTGTACTTGGCATTTGAAGATTTAAGTGGATCAATTGGTCTTATTTCTTTCTATTTCCATCTATTACTCTAATTGTCCAGAAACAATTATTACTTGAAGGTCATGCTCCTAATAATTAATTAATTAATTGCTCAGGTTGAATTTAATGACGAAGTTTGAATAATTATCTGCATTTGTAACTGATATGCTAGTGTATCTTTAAATTTTAATTATCTTTCTTATTTTGGAGACATGTTATTTACTGTTATGTTGTACAATTTTATCAATTTGTATCATTATATGGCTATATGCAATATGTTACTCAAGTAAATTATGACAATTGGTTTTATTGTTTAGGAAAAAGAACAGGTTCAACAGAAAACCCCAAAAAAACGAGTGAGATAACCCCCAGCCGTAAAAATGAAAAAAAAATACGAGAGAGAGAGAGAGACACTGAGACCCGAAATTTTTATTTATACCATTTTAAAAATCAATTAACCAAATAACCATGGTTTTCTGATAATTTTATTTCTAGCACGACCGCAGAATGCCGGAGCGGATCCATATGGGGGGTACCGCAGAATGCCGGAGCGGACCCTCATATGGGTCGGCAGAATGCCGGAGCGGTCCCTGGGGCCGCAGAATGCCGGAGCGGACCCCTAGCCTATATAAGGGGCCGCTGAGTTCCGATTTCATATCATTTCATTTCAAGTTTCAATCCCTTCGACTTCGGGTAAGTTTTCTTCTTCTTCTTCTCTAGTTTTAATTTTTAGTGTAGAGTAGTAATTAGGTTTAGGTTTAGGGATTTAGGGTTAGGATTTAGGTTTAGAGTTTAGATTTAGCATTTAGAATTAGATATTAATTTAGGATTTAGAATTAGAATTGTACCCAAATTTAATCCGGACTGTACCCAAATTTAATTAGAATTGTACCCAAATTTAATTCGGACTTTTACCAAACTCTCATATTTGACCAAAAATTATCCAATACAGCATGGCATCCAGTAGAGATAGACCATCCTCCAGTAGGGGTACACAGCATGGCCCTACAGCCACGCCATACGAGATGTCTCAGTACATCGAGACAGCATTGGCGGATGTTCCGGGTATCCGGAGTCGCACCGACAGGGTCAGCGACTTCTTGTGGTACCCGAATGCGGAGCATCAGATTTTAGAGGCTGCCACTGGGGTAAGTAAATTTGTCATATTTATAAATTTGTCATCTCGAATTTTTGATGAATGAACTTGATCTGATTATTTACTTAAATGCAGGGTTTAGATGCGGTTACGGTTCGTCACAACCGTACTCATCTACGGTACCAGCCGACGTACGGGGGGGTTTTACGCTCGATGGGATTGTACCAGATATCCCAGATGGCCGAGGAGAATGTTGACTAGGGTTTATCTTCTGGCCTCGTTGAGCGATGGCGTCCCGAGACGCACAGCTTTCATCTCCCCCATGCTGAGATGACAGTCACCCTACAGGACGTCAGTTGCCTGTGGGGTATGACTATTATTGGGGAGCCGGTCACGGGCATCGAGTACGGGGACTTCCGGGCATTGTGCTCGGAGCTGTTGGGGATCTCGCACGAGAATATCCAGAAAGAGAAGAAAAGAGGTGAGAAGACTGTAGTCTCGCCCAGCTGTATCAGCTTGGCAAAGCTGCTGGCGAGATTCAAGGATTTTCCGGATCGACCAGATCAGGTATTTGCTTGTACAAGATTTAATTTAAATAGTATTATATTTATTTTCTTGTCAGTAATGTTCTAATTTAAATCTATAACAGGTGGTTATTGACCGATACCTGCGCGCCTATATTTTAGAGATGATCACCTGTCGGTTGTTTCCGGATTCGCATGGAGATCAGGTGCGGCTGTGTTACCTCGAGCTTCTGCGCGACCTGTCCACTGCGAGTAGGTTCAACTAGGGAGGTGCCACGCTGGCATGCCTATATAGGTAAGAAACACCTTCTTATAAATATTTTCAAATAGTATACATCGTAGTGTAGTAACACTGACTTTGTAAATTGTAAAGGGGTCTTAACACAGCCTGCTTGAAGAAGAACAAGACCTTTATTGGACCGTGCATGTTACTACAGCACTGGTCCTACGCACATCTGATTGTTGGCCGTCCAGTCCTGGCCAGCAAGACAGATGTGCCGGAGTGGGGCAAGCCCGAGCCGGACAACTGCCCTGCATTTGCCTGCCAAGTACTGCTATCCCAAGATTTGGATGGGTGCAGGGCATGGACGCGTCTCTCGGCATCACATTCTGGAGACAGGAGATCGAGCATATCAGAGATGATGCTGAGTTTGTGACTTGGGAGCCATACAGAGATTATGTAAGTTTACTTTTATTTTTATTTTTATTTAAATTTTTTCCAGTTCGAATTGATATATGATATTAAATCTATACTTCCAGGTCGAGGTGGATGGCGCACATCGGTCATATCTTGAGATATTACCGGAGCGATGTCGTCTGCAGGAGCGTTTCTGGCGTGCAGAGGTGCCGCTCATATGTTTTCAGGTACCGTAATTTCTTTATGCTAGTTATTTACACAAGCAACTTAATTTAATAAAAACAGTCTAACGTATTAAAATATATAGATCATGAAGCACCATTACCCCGGACGGGTCATGAGACAGTTCGGGATGCGCCAGCTTGCTCCGCCCCCGGCACCGATCAGCGAGGAGGTCTGGCGAGGGCTGCACCATCCCAGGGAGACCACTGCAGGCAAGGACTGGGGGATTACCCAGTGCCGACTACGTGTTCGAGGCAGGAGCTGCAGATCCCCCATTGGCCGAGCCCGACCGTCAGATGGATGTCGCGCTAGTGTAAGAAATTTTATTAATTCAAAACTTCAACTATAGCTTTGATTGGAATATCTAACATTTGTTGTAATTCGTACAGACCTTACAGAGATTGGTACAGGATCACGGCGCGTACACCATATTTATTGAGGGATACATCGCCGACAACCCGCACGAGCGGGTACCGAAGCCGAGGGATCGTAGAGAACGGATCCACGGTATTATCCCCGCCGGCGCACCTCTCGCAGCCACGGTATTTTTGATTTGAAATTTCAAATTCAAAACTATTAATATTTACAATTGTACAACTTCTTCATAATTTTTTTAATTTTCAGGCATTATATCTTGTCAAGAGTTGCGTCATAGGGGCTACGATGGCCGTCACCAGGGGATGGAAGAGGCTCGGAAGGTCATCCTCAAGCACAACGTACCCGCAGTGTGCCAGTGTGGGTACAAGGCGCGCCTCGACTCTCTACTGAGGTGCGCTGGCTTGGGCGGTGTTGATGCGGTCGACGACATATCTGACGAGCCCGATGTCTATGTCCCCTACACTGGTGATGAGGACGTGTTTGCAGGCGTCTATGATGCTGAGACAGTCGGTCAGGCAGTTCGACCGAGATGCCGAGTTAATGCGCCGAGCCGCACATGAGGCCATGGGATCCCAATCTAGGATGCCTGCCGAGGTATAATTTAAATTAAAATACGTAACTGTGATTCTTTTCTTATTCAATACATTATCTAATTTGTAAGTTACTACAGGGTGGACACTGATCAGAGTCAAAATAACGATGATTTACGTAGGATTTTGGCTTAGGTTTTGCATATTTTCTCACACTTATGTTTACTTTATTAGAGAAAAAGGCTACTGTCACCCTTCTTTATGTTTTATTGCAGAATACAGGTTTTGGGACTATTTTACACCAAATGGAGCTAGAATCGGGTCAATCGGATCAGCGACGCTCATCGACTAAGTCTCTGTTACGGTCCGTATTGGCTAATACAGACCAGGCCTAGCACAGACCAGGAGATAGCGCTGGAAGCATTAAACCCTAACCGTCAAGGTCCTAATACGGACCGTATTGCCTAATACGGTCCGTATCCGAAGGCATCTCTTGGGGAATAACTGCCGACAGCTGTTTCCAGATCAGTTTCTTAGCCCCTACTCAACCTCTACACGTCCCTACACTCCTATATAAGGCCCCTGGGCAGAAGGATTAGTTATCTTTGTAATTAGGGTTAGATTTGATTAAAGTGAGAAGAGAGGAGTGCTTGTAACAATGCCGTTCCGCGGCTAAGTTCCTTTTCTTAGGGCTAGGCAGTAAACCTTGTTACTCTTGATGTTTTGATATATATATTTCTGTTGATTATGATTTCTTGTTGTTGAAACAAAATACTTTTGTGATTTACTATCTCTTCATCTAATTTCAATGATCTAGTTTAAGACCGTTATGGTAGTGACAGTACTTTAATGGCAAGAGAAACTATTTGTATGAATTAGCCTCGTTGAGATCTATTAGGTTTATGTGAAGAAAACCTTAGCGGGGAAACCATAAACCAGACCAACAAAATGCGTACCAAATTCTATCACTTGCGTAAAGTAAATCGCAGTGATATGTGTAGTAATTTGGGGTATTTGAGAGATCAGACATTTGCGTAAGGAAAATCGCAGTGTCCTATGTAGAATCTCGGTGAAAGATCTGTCATTCTTGCGTAACATAAATCGCAGTGACCTATGTGGTGTCCTTCATTAAACAACAACAGGAAATCAGACGCAACAGGAATATATTGTCAAGGCGGATTGAGTGGCAATGGTGTGCCGAAACCCTAAGAATTCTCATCTTTATCTTTATTTTAATTACTTTTAATTGCTTCCTAATTTACATTGATCAAAATAACATCTCTCAATTTACAGATTTCATCTAGCCTTTCGAAAGATTGTGATTCGATCGCTCAAAGCATTGAACCAATATTCCCTGTGGATCGACCTCGAATATACTACTCGATAGGATTGTGCGCTTGCAGTCCGAACCGATAGCATTTACGAGTTTATAAATATTAAAAGAAACATTGCTCTCTTCTGAGTGATCAAGCTTTTTGGCGCCGTTGCCGGGGAATAACGGTTCATTGTGCAAGGCCTCGCGAGACGCCCTTGCTTTGACCATTGAATCCAATTAATTAGAAACGCCTAGATTTCTTTTTATTTTCTGCATTTTTATTTTTCTTTTATTTTCAATTTTGTTTTTACTTTTTATTTTATTTATTTTATTTTCTGTTTTTAGTTTGATTTTCTTTTCTTTTTAGGAAACTGCACGCTGGCCGAATCATCCGTACGAAGATCCGAGAGGATTGCTAGTAGGAGAGGACAATTCGCTTCCACATCGCCGATAAGAACCAATCATAGTTCTCCATCGAGTAATTCTGAAAGCGAAGAGGACTCAGATTCGATCAACATGAATATCCCACCGAACGAACCGATCAACAATGGAAGACAAAACAATGGTGATAATGGAGTTCACGATGCAGCAAGACCCAAACTTCTACGAGACTATTGCGTACCGCGCGCGAATGATCCTAATTCTAGTATAAACCCGCCAACTGTTACGAACCGTAATTTTGAGATCAAACCTGCTCTCATAAATATGGTTTCGCAACAGCAATTTGGAGGATTTCCACATGAAGATCCACATCTTCATTTGTCAATCTTCCTAGGAATATGCGAGACGATAAAGATCAACGGAGTTACCGATGAAGCAATCAGGCTAAGGCTATTTCAATTCTCATTAAAAGATAAAGCAAGAGCATGGTTGTTTTCCTTACCGGCCAATTCCATTCAAACTTGGGACCAATTGTTTAATGTGTTTATTGCAAAATATTTTCCACCATCCAAAATTTCGAGGTTTAGAAATGCAATTACTAATTTTGAACAAAGGGATGGTGAAACATTGTGTGAGGCATGTGATAGATATAAGGATATGTTAAGGTGTTGTCCACATCATGGTCTAGAAAGATGGCTGATTGTCCAAACTTTTTATAATGGTCTAAACCCTACCGATAGGTTGTCTATTGATGCTTCCGCAGGAGGAGCAATCATGAACAAGGAACCTGACGAGGCTTACAACCTAATTGAAGAGATTGCAATCAACCAACACTACTGGATCCCTGAGCGAAAGAAGCCAAGTCCAACACCTGGCATGAACCGAGTAGATGATATATCCATGCTGAGCGCAAAGATTGATGCTTTGCAAATGGCACTCAACAAGCAAACCAAGCAGCGAACGGTAGCAGCAGTCAATGCCGCAACAGCATGTGGCTATTGCGGAGAAGCGCATGAGATGACCGAATGTATGAATGTGACGGAAACTGAGGAAGAAGTGGAGCAAGCAAACGCGATCGATAACAGCTTTCGACCTCAGCCCGCTTACAATACATATCATTCGAACAACCGAAACCATCCAAATCTCTCATATGCAAACAACCAAAGGCCTGCTGCACCCCAACAGAACTATCAACCACAGCCCAATTATCAACAGAGATACAACAATCCTCAAAGAGGCAAGCAGGCTCACACAAATTGACATGTCATGCCTCCAAGCCATGAAAATTGTCACCGGCCACTACCCAGGTCCCTACTTCTACAAATCACCGAAGAGAACCCTCCAATTCCCTTTCCGACATCTCAATCTCCGTAGTAGGGCCTCCTGGAAGATGGCACGACCCGCGAGCCCAACTTATGAGCCTCCTCAGGATTACATTGATGTAATCGAAAGCAATGCTGCAATGCGAAATCAGGCTAACATCGATCGGCAGCAGAGAGGAGAGGAGGAGCCCCCTTTTCATGCATATAGGGAGGCAGACACATCGGCAGCTAGAGCCGGATCCTCAGGGGCGGCACCATCTGATGCCCCTACAGATGACTATGATCGGTTCATCCAAATGGTAAATTGGATGGACTCGAACCTCACTGCACTTACCTTGACAACGGGCGAGACCACTCAACAAATGGAACAGAATAGCTCGACACTTCACCAAGAAGTTGGTGAAATCCGAAACAGCATGGAGGAGATCCGGAGGAGTGTCGACGAGAGCAGGCACGAGATCCAGCAAACGCGCTACTTGGCACAGCAATACTATCAGTATGCTCTCGACTCCGGATTCGAGTACCAGCCACCACCCTATGGACTCTTCGATCCATCATTCTACGAGCAGATCCAGCGACCACCACCACCTCCACCACCTCAGGATTGAGGTGCAGTGAGTTGTATCTTTCCCCGGTCTTTTTACTTTACTACTTCCTTTATTTTTATCTCTCGAGCATTGGGGACAATGCTCAATTTTATTCGGGGGGTAGGAGGTAAATTGACCATGTATCTTTAAATTTTTCGCATTTTAAATTCTTAGGTGCTAGTAGTTTTACTCAATTTTTGACTAGGGTTAGAGGCTTTACCGAAAATCCTAGAATGATTAGATTGAGGTTTTTAGCTAGCTTGCATTTTTATTTTTCCTCAGGAGTAGGGTTAATCAAATAGGAATTGTTTTTAAATTGAATTAGGCTAAGGTTTAGACAATTGACCATGATACCAAAAATTCGGAATTTTTAAAATTATTTGTAATCTCAAAGTGAACAATTAATTGCTAACCATGAGTGTTGACCAAAATTGCAAACCCTAGAATTTTTATTTATTGAATAATTTATTTTTGCAAAGTCTCTTAAGCTTGATAGTGTTTTAGAATACCCATTTATTATAGATAGACCCCTAGCGAAACTATGCAATAATTCCTTGTATGAATGAATACTTGGAATTGTGTGTAATCATGGTGCTTGTGACACAAAAATATTTTATTTTTCAGAAAAATAGAAAAATACAAAAAAATCAGAAATGAGAAAAATAAAAAAAAAATAGAAAAATCAGAAAAAAAGAAAAAAATAGAATAAAAGATGGAGGATAAAAAGAGTACGGGTGCCTACACAAGACTGGTTACCAATAGGCTCGAGAAAACCTCCCAAATTTTAAATTTTTGTACATATTTAATTTTTCAAAAATAGTCACAAGTACCAACACACTTAGTTGTCATACTTTGCTCCAATCAATTGAGAAGGAAAATCAAAATTTATATCATTAGAATTCCTATTGATTGGAAGGGATCCATTTATAATTAACGGGGAAATTAATACTCCCAAATTTAAGGATATTTGTAAAATAAATTGTTCAATGATAATTCTTCTAGGGTAAGCATAATGAGGTCAATCATAGGGTGAATAAATTGTTCAAGGGAGAGATCATGAATATTTTAGAATTCTAAATTTTTATTGTCATGCCAATTGTACCAAACCTAAGCCCCAATTTAATTTTTAAACAAGTCCTTGAGATTGTATGGTTCAACCTAGACCGGATCTTTGACCAGCTGGGATGCCGTTGCTTGAGGACAAGCAACAATTCAAGTTGGGAGGCGTGATCAGAGTCAAAATAACGATGATTTACGTAGGGTTTTGGCTTATGTTTTGCATATTTTCTCACACTTATGTTCACTTTATTAGAGAAAAAGGCTACTGTCACCCTTCTTTATGTTTTATTACAGAATACAGGTTTTGGGACTATTTTACACCAAATGGAGCTAGAATCGGGTCAATCGGATCAGCGACGCTCATCGACTAAGTCTCTGTTACGGTCCGTATTGGCTAATACGGACCAGGCCTAGCACAGACCAGGAGATAGCGCTGGAAGCATTAAACCCTAACCGTCAAGGTCCTAATACGGACCGTATTGCCTAATACGGTCCGTATCCGAAGGCATCTCTTGGGGAATAACTGCCGACAGCTGTTTTCAGATCAGTTTCTTAGCCCCTACTCAACCTCTACACGTCCCTACACTCCTATATAAGGCCCCTGGGCAGAAGGATTAGTTATCTTTGTAATTAGGGTTAGATTTGATTAAAGTGAGAAGAGAGGAGTGCTTGTAACAATGCCGTTCCGCGGCTAAGTTCCTTTTCTTAGGGCTAGGCAGTAAACCTTGTTACTCTTGATGTTTTGATATATATATTTCTGTTGATTATGATTTCTTGTTGTTGAAACAAAATGCTTTTGTGATTTACTATCTCTTCATCTAATTTCAATGATCTAGTTTGAGACCGTTAGGGTAGTGACAGTACTTTAATGGCAAGAGAAACTATTTGTATGAATTAGCCTCGTTGAGATCTATTAGGTTTATGTGAAGAAAACCTTAGCGGGGAAACCATAAACCAGACCAACAAAACGCGTGCCAAATTCTATCACTTGCGTAAAGTAAATCGCAGTGATCTGTGTAGTAATTTGGGGTATTTGAGAGATCAGACATTTGCGTAAGGAAAATCGCAGTGTCCTATGTAGAATCTCGGTGAAAGATCTGTCATTCTTGCGTAACATAAATCGCAGTGACCTATGTGGTGTCTTTCATTAAACAACAACAGGAAATCAGACGCAACAAGAATATATTGTCAAGGCGGATTGAGTGGCAATAGTGTGCCGAAATCCTAGGAATTCTCATCTCTATCTTTATTTTAATTACTTTTAATTGCTTCCTAATTTATATTGATCAAAACAACATCTCTCAATTTTCAGATTTCATCTAGTCTTTCGAAAGATTGTGATTCGATTGCTCAAAGCATTGAACCAATATTCCCTGTAGATCGACCTTGAATATACTACTCGATAGGATTGTGCGCTTGCAGTCCGAACCGATGGCATTTACGAGTTTATAAATATTAAAAGAAACATTGCTCCATTCTGAGTGATCAGACACGAGGAGGACCTGGGCTTCGATATCTCCACTGATTATGGCACAGAGGGAGATGGACTGTATTCCCGGGTTACAGTCCCACTCAGACAGCACCTCCTGCCTATCAGCCAGGGTATGTTCAGACAGAGCCCATCCCGCCGTTCCCTGGCCAGTCCTCACAGTAGGTACCTCACCCTTCCCTCCACGATGACCCCATTGCCAGACAGGCATTTTTATTCACGTAGGCTGAGTCTGAACAGACCACAGTTTTTGGTCCTGGGGTCCAGCAGACATCCGAGATTGAGGAGGTTCGCCAGGAGCCGGTTCAGTCTACGGATGTCCAGGCAGACAACTCTGCATCCTCCGCATATACTGACGGGATGCCACTCTGCAGGCGGGGTCAGGGGTATAGGAAGAAGAAGGCGAGGACGGTGTTTAGTCCAGAGCCGTAGATTTTCATTTGTTGTACTGTTAGATGTTTTGTTAGATTCTTATTTCTTGTTTGTTTGATGTTGTTGTTATTTATTTATTTTGTTGATTTCATTATCTCAGAGTACACAAAAATATTTCAAAGAAACCACATATCTAAAATATCTAAAATATTTCAAACCAACGACATATCTAAAATACGATACGACTAAAAATCAATTTAAACCACATTCGAAACTAAATAAATAATTCTTAACAAATTACAATTTCGTATTTCTAAAATAAAAAATAAAGGGTCCGCTCTGGCATTCTGCGGCCCCAGGGACCGCTCCGGCATTCTACGGTACCCCCCATATGGGTCCGCTCCGGCATTCTGCGGCCGTGCTAGAAATAAAATTGTCAGAAAACCGTAGTTATTTGATTAATTGATTTTTTTTAAATTGTATAAATAAAAATTTCGGCACTGAGACAGCATGGCCGTGAAATAGGATAACAGATTAACCCCATTTATCTATTCATTCATTGCTGTATCTATCTTTCTTTTTTATCTTTTTTTTTTTGCTTCAAACACGCCCGGAATTCATATCACCGACGGTACCGTAAAGGGAATCTTTTACAATTACCTGATCTGGCCCGTTCCTTTTAACTTAGCACGAATCTCAAAGCCCAATAATACTGCCCCCTCAGTCAGCCCGAATCCCAAACCGGCTGAGAGTTAATCTCAAACCGTAAATAGCTAATTGTAAAAGGGAATCTTTTAGGGTACCGTCGAGGATATGGATTCAACACGCCCGTAGGCAATTCACAATTGCTGTATCTATCTATCTATATATACATACAAATCCGACACACCAAGTGCATAACCCTTCTTCCCCTCCCTCCTAATTTCATTTTCTTGCTGAGGGTTGGAGTTGGAGTGATTGTTTTGTAAAGGGGGGCAATCTCACTTTCTTTCTTTCACTCTGTTTCTCTTCCTCTGGAAATTTGTTCACAAATTGCGTAGTTTCTCAGCAATTTCGATTTCACTCCCGCAAAATAAAATAGAAAAAAAAGAGGAATTAAGCTGCGTTTTTTTTGTGTGCTTCTACTCTCTGTGGTGACCTTTTATCTTGTACAATAACAAGGGTAGAAATGAATTAACCCCCATATATCAACATCAACAAATTAAACCCCAGCCTCCCCACCACCTTTATAAAACCATCCTTTCCAATTTTTAGTTTCCTCAAGGACCTTTATCAAACAAAAACAACTACCTATACAAACCCAGTATCACCACCTCCTCCCCCATCTCCCCCCTCTTCATAGACAGAGAGAAACAGAGAGCATTATCAAATTTTTAATGGACCGGCTTTCAACAACAACACTTCTACCGGAGACATTTCAAGGTACGAGGGACGATGTAACAGAGCAAATAGGGGTGATATGGCAGCAAATAAAGGCGCCGGTCATAGTGCCGCTTCTTCGGCTATCGGTTTTTCTATGCCTCGTAATGTCGGTAATGCTGCTGGCCGAGAAAGTGTACCTGGCCATTGTCATTGTACTCATCAAGCTCTTCGGCAGGGGGCCCCACAAGCGGTACCGTTTCAAGCCCATTTGCGATGATCTGGAGCTCGGCAATTCGGCGTATCCCATGGTGCTGATTCAGATCCCCATGTACAATGAAAGAGAGGTAACAACTAACAAACATCTGAGGAATGCCTCATTGTGTTTTTTTTTTTTTTCCATTTTAATTACTTGTTGTTTTCATAATTTTGAGAAATGGTAAACATGTGCAGGTGTACCAGTTGTCAATAGGAGCAGCATGTGGGCTGTCCTGGCCGTCCGATCGCATCATCATCCAAGTACTCGACGACTCAACTGACCCAGTCATTAAGGTAACCTTTAATCAGTCAGAGTTTTTTTTTTTTTAACATTGTTAAATTCTTTTGGGGCCAAGCGATCAGGGGTGTTCATCAGGGGTTTCAACCCAACCAAACTAGACAAACTAAAGTAATAATTCGGTTTTTAAAATAGAACTGAATTGAACCGATTTAGCATTGCAACCGAACTGAACCGAACCAAAATTTTATTTCGATTTGTTCGGTTGAAATCAAAATATATTAATTTTTTTATTTAAAACAATTGATTTCTAATAAACCAAAGTATATTAAGAAATAAACCGGAGTATTAAGAAATAAACTAAAATATTTAAATAAATTGATTAAGAAATAAACTGGAGTATTAAGAAATAAACCAGGGTGGTCCGGACCAAATTCATAATATATAAAAGTTCGGTCGGTTCGGTTATGTCAGTTTTAAAAATTTTCAAACCTAGCCGAACCGAAATTATAATTCGGTTTTTAAAAAGCAAACCGAACCGAACCATTAAATAAAAAAAAAATGAACCATTTGATCCAAACTAATTCAGTTCGGTTCAAAACCGACTAAACCGGACCCAACGAACACTCCTGCGAGCGATCAGGTTAATTTCTTGCCTAGGGGAGTGAATTTGGGTTAATATTATTTTAACCTCCGCATTTGTTGGTATTGGTACGGTACAACGGTGCTTTCTGATAATTGATCTGGACTTTTGTCCTGTTGCCTTGCCTTACCATATCTCGAGATAGCAATTTTTACTCGTGGCATCAAAATCATAGATTCTATATGAGAGAGAGAGGTGTAGAGGTGTGACACGGTACAGCAAATATGTTATTGTGTGTAACAGACTAAAACATAGTAACTCAATTGCTTCATTTCCAGCCGTTGGGGGAGATGGTGACATTTCTGCTTGAGTCTACCATGCAATCTGGTCCGTTCTATCAAACTAATAAACGGTCCAGATCAACACCCTTGTTTAATCAGATACAAATCGACTTACTGTTTAATCAATTGCCTTTCCTACAATGTAGTGACCTTAATTAGAACAAAAATGAGCTAAATATATATAAAAGAAGTTATGACAAGGTAACAAATTGAGTGTGAATTGCACAGTGCAGGACCTGGTACAGTTGGAATGTGATCGATGGGCGAGCAAAGGGATCAACATAAAGTACGAGATACGTGATAACAGACACGGGTACAAAGCGGGTGCTCTGAAAGAGGGGATGAAGCATGGATATGTCAAGGACTGCGATTACGTTGTGATTTTCGACGCAGATTTTCAACCCGAACCCGACTTCTTGTGGCGTACCATTCCTTTTCTGGTACATAACCCTGAGATCGGCCTCGTCCAAGCCCGCTGGAAATTTGGTACACACCTCTTGCTTCATGTGTTTCTCTCTGTTTTTTTTTTTTTAATATATAATTATGATTATCTTTGCATGTTGGACCCATCATATGAAGATTGCCACTTAAAATCAAGTGCATCTTCAATCAATAAATATAGCTCATGCACGCTTGACCCTTAATGTAACATTAATTAGTACCAACTAAGTAATCACGCTCATATCACCGTTATTAATGAAACCCCACTTGTCAAACAAATAATTTAATGATGCCTAGAAGGGACTTTCTAGGTCTTTATTGGGTAGATAGCATATCCAAAATCCATTCTTCTCAAAAAAAAAATATCCAAGATCCATGCCCCTACCAACCTATCTTTTATTTGTATTTTCCTATAGATTAAATATTGAAAATTTCCTATTTTGGGATTTTTTCAACATGACATATTGACATATGTTGTTACAATATAGTGATCCAGAGAAGGAGAGTTTTGTAACTATACCTTGTGTCATAGCAGTTTTGTTTTTGTTTCTTTATATTTGGGGAAAAGTGTCGGTGGACTGGTTTCCTAGTTTCTTTTTTGCCACAGTTTCTCCTAGCAAGAAATTTGTTTTTTCTTGCTTTTTCCAATTTAATTCAGAACATGGTAGGGTCCAGGGTGCAATTCCATCTGCTTGCATAATTTGCTATAATTATATATATAAAATATAATTTCCTATTAAAATCAAAGTTCTGGATTTACATTCCTAAATAAGGAGTATATATTTAGTCTAATGATCCGATCTGATTACATTTGAACATGTTGATTAAATGTCAATCACCGTAGTATTTTTTTGTCAGTGACAGCCAATGCTAATGACTCGGTCATAGTCGTTTAATCTAGTCAATAAGGCGTCTATTATATTTTATTTGATATAAATGGTATGTGCACGTTCTCCTGCACCGGTTTTCTAATATGATAAACTAGTGTCGTGTTTCATTCATGTTATATAAAAAATTAATATATATAGAGATTAGAGACTTATGTGAAACCATTTAATGTGCGAAATGGGGGGAGGTGGGTCCACATTGACAGAGGATTAGAGAAGCGCGGCGTGGAAGCCGGCGCGAGCTTCTCGGCAGATCCACGTTTTATTTCCGAAGTCCTGTGGTGCCCATGTATGTGGGGCCCAGTAAACCAATCTCACCGACAAGAAACTCAAAAGAGGCTCCTAGGCATGCATTTCTTTCCCAGAGAACCCACCTAAGACCTATGCTATGCATGCATGCTAGTTTTCCTTTACATTATCATTATTTTTCCCTTTTAGAAGCTACAACCCAGTTTCACTGGAATTACTTCAATCATACTCCTATGGATTTGATTATGTTTTATAGAAAGCCTTAAGAGGAAACATAATACATGTGCTTTGGTAACCAAGAAAATTATTCAATCACATGCTTCATGCATGACTCTGGTCTGGTGTCTAGCTATAAGGTCTTCCTTAAAATCTGCTGCTCTTATTTTGAACTCAACTAAAACCTATTTTGTCAGCTAATAGAATTCATTAATTGTAAATATTATATTTGAAATACTACATCTAAGTTGAATGATACATAATATCACTACTTTTATTATAATTTAATTTAAATCACAAAACTTAGAAATTTCTTACCAATCCAACGTGGAATGAATATAATTTTACTTGTGGAAATAATCATTCTGACTTGTGGTGCTTTGAAAGGTCCATATTGAACTTGGGATTCCTGATGAGAGTTGCTACAATAAAGGACAAAATATCATCATTGCTAATTTTAGATTCCCTGTTAGAACTCTCTCAAAAGACAAAAAATTAAGCTTCTAGATTTGTATTTTACAGACAATTATTGTAGGGTATTATATTTTGTCCTCCGGGGTACGTAATTCATACAACATATTATTATAATTACTCTTGACTGAGTTTCACATTGTCTTCATTGGCAAAAAAAGAAAAAAATACCATTAAGAAGAAATTTCATGTTGTTAATTTTGTGGTTGGTCAAGTCAACAGTATAGAATATTCAAAGTCAACAAGAGAAGTTTACTAAATGGAGTAAATAAATTCATAAATGCACCACCACAGTAAAATATAATATTGGAAATTGACTGCAATATTTACATTGAGTGCTAAGAGTTGTAGTTTTATTAAATATGCAAGTGTTTTATTATCACTTTGTTGGATGAAAAGGTTGCACAGGGACCAGCAGATTAGACAGGAACAAAGTCACGTGCTAAGATTTGGACCTGCCTTTCACCTTACTGTTCTATATAGTATCCATCACAATTCATAAATATATATATATATATATATATATATATATATATATATATATATATATATATATATATAACCAAATTACTGATAAGACAAAAACAATAAATGAATAATGAATAACAAAACAAATGCATCTATCAACTGTGGAGTCGGTGAGTTAATTAGCAGTTTGATCATGTTTTTAATTAGGGACTGCATTGAAAGAAAGAAAAAGAAAAGAATAGGAGTTGGTTTGTTTCATGTGAGTCATGCGGATGGGACGTGGTCGCTTTCGACCTATACTGCACCTAAGTTTTAGTAGTTAGGTATGTAATAGTTAATACAAGCTACAATATTAAAGGACATAGGAGCCGAGGCTCTAACAATATATAGCAATATAGCATTCCTATACTTCCTTTTTTATTTAATATCTGCAATTGAGGTTGTTAAAGAACAAGATATATATGTGGGGTCATCATATAATCTTTTGTTATAGTAACTACTCTCTTGGCTGGGTTAACTATACTAGCATACTACTTAATTAGACCAATTTGTGGGGTATCTCGATTTGATGCTTTGTTATCTTTGCCTTTATTCCACTGCTTCTCTAATCTCTACCCAACTTGCTCAAGCTTTAATTTAAATTTTGTAGGTATTTTCTACCTTTTTTTAGAAAACAAAAAATCCCATAGGAAGTATATATGCACTTCTTTTTTTTTTTATTCAAAGGCCCTTAGGCAAGTATATATGCACTTGGTAACAGCTGCATTGGCACAAGCTAGAAGCAGTTGTTACACTTTATCCTTTTTCGGAGAAGAAAGAGGTTATTAATTATTAGTAAGAGCAAATCTAGGGTGTGATGTGTTCACTAAGAGAGTTTGGTGAGCATAATTTCAAAAATATGTCGGACCTGCTTCAAACGACGAATTCTAATCTTTGAAATTCATATACTTCATAAATGATGCATGTATATGCAATATTTTATAAGTTTCGAATTCATTTGCTACAACGTCAAGCAGTCAAAGAAATGATAAAAATTGAATATATAAAATAATTTATAAAATAACTTATAAAAGTTTTATTTTCTTTAACCGCTTGACCTTGTAGCAAATTAACTAGAAACTTTTAAAATTTTGTATGTACATGTATCACTCATAAAGTATATGAATTTCAACAGTTTGAATTCGTTATTTGAAGTCAATCCGATATACTTTTAGAATTGTGCTAACATATTACTAAATTATTAGAAAAAAACATAAACATAAGAAGATATACGTGGAGCAATGAGAAGCAAGGAACAGAGCCTGACAAATCTCTCTGCACCCATGTGCACTTTATGCTGTTATCTATAGTCTGTCCATTTCTATATTTATTTGTTTTCATTTATATGCTCCGTTGGTGTTGAAGTTGCCACTCTAGTAGCTTTTAAAGCAGTGGACCTATATGTCTCCCTCTTCCCACCGACACTTATTCTCACTATCTCCCTCCTTTTCCTTCATATATATTTTTCTTCTCTTTAATAAATTACTTTTGGTTTATTGGATAATTTCCACCGACACTAGGTTACCTATTAATTTCCCAGCCATATGCTTTTTATTTTACAAAAGTAAAGAGAAATATAGTCAGTCATGTCATGTAATGTGGTTACCCAGAAATATAGTCTGTCATGTCATGTCATGTACAAGTTTAATAGAGCAACGACTTGATCTGTTTATTAAATTATAAATTTATAATGCATTAATGCTCCTATATAATGCCACAATAAGGAGCTTAAATTATGCGCAAGTTGCCATAAAATGTGCTTTCACCATTGCTGTACTTTTCCAGCACCGTAATGAGGAAAATTGATTTTTTTTTTCTTGTAAAATGTGCTCTCATATTTAATTAACCTTTGGTATTCGAATATAAAAAATGTAATTGTGAATCAATCGGATGCAGTGAATGCGGATGAATGCTTGATGACAAGGATGCAAGAGATGTCTCTGGATTACCATTTCACGGTGGAACAGGAAGTCGGATCCTCCACTTACGCCTTTTTCGGATTCAACGGTATGTACATAATAATTAATCAAGCCCCGACACATCTCATCTCCCACAACTCCTACTAGTTATCAATCAAATAGTAATGTTCGATTGTGCTTAATTTGCATGTGCAGGGACAGCGGGAGTGTGGCGGATATCAGCTCTGAATGAAGCAGGGGGTTGGAAGGACAGAACTACCGTTGAAGATATGGATTTGGCGGTTCGTGCTAGCCTCAAGGGTTGGAAATTTCTTTTCCTCGGTGATATCAGGGTACCAGTTCGACTCCCTAGAGTTTATTATATATATATCAGTTATGATTTCATATTGATTTCCACATATATGAGAGTCCATCCCCTATTTCCACATATTATCTGATACAAATACAAATAAGATGATTGCGTGTTAGATGTTATAAATTAATAATAATTAATTCCTATATAGTTAATTAATTGTGTGCCGTTTCAGGTTAAGAATGAGTTGCCAAGCACACTCAAAGCATACAAATATCAACAACACAGGTGGTCTTGTGGGCCCGCCAATTTGCTCAGAAAAATGTTCAAGGAGATTGCTACAAACAAGGTTAGTCCATCAGAACAAAACAACATGGCATGATTTTTATTAACACTTTATTTTTTGCTTTAGTAATTAACATGATCATTTGATTTTTAACACGCAGAAAGTAAATCTCTGGAAAAAGATTCATGTCATCTACAGCTTCTTTTTTGTGAGAAAGGTGGTGGCACATATTGTAACATTTGTATTTTACTGTGTGGTAATTCCTACAACTGTTCTGGTTCCTGAGGTACAAATACCAAAATGGGGTGCTGTTTATATACCTTCCATGATCACCCTTCTTAATGCTGTTGGCACTCCTAGGTATAATTAATTAATATTTCTCAAATCCACATTAATTAATTCGTAAAGAGTAACAACAACAGTACGTCAAGCGATTATACTAACAGCTTGCTATCTTTGTAGGTCACTTCATTTGCTGGTATTTTGGATCTGTTTTGAGAATGTAATGTCGTTGCACAGAACAAAAGCTACTTTTATAGGCTTGCTTGAAGCAGGACGAGTGAATGAATGGGTTGTCACCGAAAAGCTTGGAGAGGGTCTCAAAACTAAAACAGCTGCCAAATCTACCAAGAAATTTCGCTTCCGTATAGGCGAGAGGTATGCACATGTTTAATATATATTTTCTTTTATAGGCAAGAGGTATGCAGTGTACTTATAATATATATTTTATTTTCTTGCAATGAATAAATTTTATGTGATCTATTGCTACCAAATATAACTAGGCTGCACCTATTGGAGCTGGGAACCGGAGCATACCTCTTCTTCTGTGGATGCTACGATCTGGCATTTGGGAATAACCATTACTTCATATATCTCTTCCTTCAAGCATTTGCTTTCTTCACAGTAGGTGTCGGCTATGTTGGCACAATTGTACCGCACACTTAGCCAACCTTTGTGGGATTTATGCATGCATCAATCTTGTACACAGCCTTAGAAGGGTGTCATTTTTTTTCCTCGCAAATAATAATAGTGGAAGTTTCTGCAGCCCTCCTTTGATGTGGGGGTATATATATGTGTTGTGTAAAGCACTGTCAACTCGATATTGCGCCGGTGGAGAAATCAAATAGGTTTTATGCTTGGCTTCTCAGATGAATTGAATGAAGCACAAGTGCTTGTTAGCTCTTAGGATTTTAATTATGTTAAAAAATATGTGTAATCAACAGTTATAAACTAGTGAAGCAGTTTTTTGTAAGCAGCAGCACAGGTAGATAGTTGTTACTTGTTAGTACACTGGAGATTGTTGTGTGGAATGGAGAGCACCTCCTGTTGTTTGTTTTAATCAAGTGTATTTGTTTGAAGGGTTCTTTTAAAGGCAAAAGGAAAGAATAAAAGTTGTGCAAAATTAAAGCTGGAGGAGTTCATAACTATTTGTGCTTGTCATGTGTGGTGTTGATTTGCAATTTGGTTATGATACATTGGAACAGAATGATTCGAGGAGACTCGGATTTTTCCCAAAAAAAAAAAAAGTGATTTATGCTTAAGAATTAAATAAATATTAAAAATAAATATTAAAAATGATTTTTGAAAATTGTATACAGAAAAAAGATCGACTCCAATAATGTACTAATATCATACAATGCAGCATACAAAATTAAACAGGTAACTTGATAGAGTCTCATGCAAAGTATGCAAAGTACACAGACATATTTGATGAAAGGGCATAATTTTCATACTTAAAATATTAATTCTTTATATATACCTAAAAAAAAGATATTGGAATCGTTCCAGTTTAATTGGATTAATCAATTGATTTCTGCATCCATAATTATATCTTTTTATATTCGCATGGAAATTACAACAAAACAAGGCTTAGTTAATTAAACAAAAGAGCCCGCTGAAATGTCTCCAGTTAACAATTTAGCCCACTACATTTGTTCACAGTCCAAAAGAGTTACATAACCAAAGATTCAAGGCACAAAGAAAAAGCCCAGAAAGCCCACTAAATAACCAAAGAACTAAGGCCCCGTTCGGCGGCCTGCTAAGGAATAGGAATGGGAATAGGAATCAAAAATTTTGAACTAATTTTTACTATTCACCGTGGGAAAAAAAAACTTCAGTCTTAGTGAATTTTTTTTTCCCACGTGAACAGTAATCTGCCGAATGGGGCCTAAGGCTGGATTATGTATATATGTTCTCCTTTCAGCCTTAATCATGTGCTGCCTCCTTAATCCGTCATGCCAAACACCCCCCTTTTTAGGGACAAATATCCTCCCCGTTACTGTAAAAGATTCCCTTCACTTTACGGTTTGAGATTAACTCCCAGCCGCTTTGGGATTCGGGCTGACGGAGGGGCAGTATTATAGGGCTTTGAGATTCATGCCAAGTTAAAAAGAACGGTCCAGATCAAGTAATTGTAAAAGATTCTCTATTATGGTACCGGGTGATGTGAATTCCCTTTTTAGTATAAAATAATTTTTTATCCTTATATATCTATCATGTGATGAATACAAACTTATTTTTTTTATATATTATTTTAAAATATGAAAATTAAAATATGAAATTTAAATTCTGGATCTTGCTTATATTAATGAGAAATGTGTGTACATAACATTTTATGATTTATATCAAGTGATAAATAATAAATATATTTAAATTAATTAATCATAATTAACTAATAAGATTCCGTTTATCATGTGTGTACCTGATATACTTTTAAAGAATAAAAAGTCCAATGAAAGAATATAGCCCGAAATAATGGAAGGAAGGGAAAAAAAAAAAAAAGTAAGTATTAACAGCTGGCCTGGCCCAACGAAAGAATAATTTTTCTCCACAAAGCAGTCTGTCCGTATAAAAACTAACCATCGGGTGCACCCGAATTCCAGAGTACAAATCCATCTGGCCATCTTCCCCTTGTGGTTTTTAATTAACAGAACATTCTTGGTTCTTGGCGCTGCTCCCCAGATCTCTCTTCCGATCATCCATCCATCAATCAATCAATCAATCCCATCCTACTTCGCCGCTTTGCTTTTCAAGAATCGGTGAGTCTCTTTCCATTCAATCGTTTTTTTTCTCCTTGCAAAATCGCCCAATGCTCGGATCTTGGCCTTCCGATCCATCTAGACAACTCGCTGTTTGCTAAAATAGCTTATTTGATAGATTTAATTGGACTTTACTAAGCCTTAATTAAGCTCCCAGTAGACTTCAGTTGTGCAATTAAGCCGCGATTTAATTTAATTTTGCAACCATCTCTGCCTGTATGGCTGGGTCCAAGCTGGTACAAAGCACAACTGATACAGGATTTAAATCAGAGATTGTTTTCTTGGGTTGATTATACATAAATAGCTACTGTATCTTGGGTTAGAAATTGTATTTGGAACTGTAATTTGGCATTGAAACCTGTGACCAGTGCACTCTAAACGGATATCACAATAAAATTTATTATGTAATTGAACTAATGGTCCTCCGAGTTTTGCCATTTTTTTTTCTTTTCAACCCTAATATTTTAGGTTCTTATTCTGGTCCTTGAATAGTTTAATTTAATCATATTAATCCTTACTCCATATTTCAGTAAAATAAATGGAAATTCGTACCAATACATATTTTGGTGGAAGGTATTTCTGATATTCTACTGAAATGGATAATTCCCAATTTCTGTCAATTTAAACCTCGGTAAACCATCGGAAAATGAATTCAGGTACCAGAACTGTACTTAAGAGGATTGTTCAGGACTAAGTGAGAGATTTGAAATTTATGGGACAACTGAAAAATGGGTGATACTTTTTGGGAACAGTTGTTTAATTTACTCTTTTTGTTATTTTTGGCACATTCCATGTCTCATTAGAGACATTGTTGAAATATGATAATTGACGTGCCTAAGTGATAACATAACAGAGATTGTTGAAATGGCAAGAATCAAGCCCAAGGCGTTGCTTGCTCAGAGCAAACAAAAGAAGGGGCCCGCACAACTCAGCCTCACATCTATCATCACCTACCTCATTGTCGGCACATTGACTGTGTCAGCACTCTATGCTGGATACAAATACTTCTTTCAGAACACAATACCTCCTCAAGTGAACAATTAGATTATTATTTGAATTGAAGCATACAGACCTTTGTCCTTAAAAAAAAAGATTATTATTCTCTGCTGTAATGCTCTATTTTCAATGTTAGAATGGCACTTTTGCTAGCTTTTCTGTATTTATTTGCAGCTTTAAGCACCATTTTATTGCTTTTTAGAACATCTTTTATTGTATAATGCTTGAGTTGAGATGATATTAATTGTTTGCTTTGCTTTATCATCCATATTTTAATTGAGAAATGCAGATTAGTCCTTTTGGTCAAATATTGTTTTAGGTTTTGAGTAGAGATCAAAGCAGGTAAGATATCCAGAGTCCTCCTTCCCCTATGGACTTATATTTGCCCATCCTGGTTTTTCAAATTTTTGACATCCATATTTTTGTTCTGAAATGTTAGACAGTTCCAAATGTTAGAAGTAATTTTCTTTTTAAGTACTCGACATCCATTATTTTGTTTTGACATCCATATTTTTTTTTTGTACTTGGGCTGGTGCAGCTTGCTTTTTTGTTCGGAATTTAAAATTATTTCAACATTTTTGAGTCCATTCAAAATTATTGAACACATGTTCAAAACTTATATATAATTTTGTTAAAATTTGAAAGTCGTGATAGTCATGAAAAACATTTCAAAATTGAGATGCACAGAAAAACAAAACTCTCCCTAAGTCTTCTCATGTAATTATTTTTAAGTCCTTTTGCATTGATAAATGGCTATATAGTCCACACTAGAGTTCTTATTTAGTTCTACACGTTTATTTGCTGATGTCTTTAGAAGTATATATTGGAAAAGAGTATATTATACAAATGGTATTTTTAAATATCGATAGTTTTTAATTTCAGTTCTGAATAGTTTTAAAAATATAATTTTTAGTCTTTAGCAGAAATAAAGTTACACTGCTGCAAGTCATGCCATTAAACAGCTAGCATATTCCAATTCGGTACGAGATGGTTTCCAATCATTTTTTTCGAAGGAGAAAAGTTTAAATTATCGTTGAGAAAGGGGTTCTTCCTTCATAAATTTGTTTGAAACTATGCTCCAGCAACAAAACCATGCCTAAGCTAATTTACAAGTATTATCTGAGAACAAATTTAATTGATCCTGACTATTGTAAATTCTACAAAAAAAACTCATTCGGCCCATTTCTGGAATGTTATTCTAAGCTACAAACAGAACAGTGTCAGAGACGAACTTAAAAGAAAATTCTTAGTGGAAAGCAAAAAAGAAAGTTTAGGAAAAGAGCATTTTGAGTTCTTGTATACGTGCTGTACGTACTTCTTGATCAGTTAGTGCTCCGCATATCATTCTCTGCTTTCTTGCCTGTATTGCTTCCATCCTCTCTTCCACTGTGCCCTGCAACCCAACAAACCAAACAAATAAATTTCAGAGCGTTGTTTTGCAAAAACTTAAAGTAGACTCTCACTGACCATAGATTTGAGATTTTTTTTAAAAGAACTAAAAAAAATCATTTAAACAGAACAAGCACAAAGCAGTTGGAATTTACAAAAAACAGCTCCACCGTAGCAGGAGGGTGGAACACCTTTTCTCACCGCACCGAAGCACTGGAACACCTTTTCTTCACCCTCCACCGTAGCAGTTACGGTGGAGCTGTTTTTTTGTAAATTCCAACTGCTTTGTGCTTGTTCTGTTTATATGATTTTTTTAGTTCTATATAAAAAAAAAATCTAGATTTGAATGTTATATTTTATCTTGTAAAATTAACCAAATCAAGAACCGTATTTATGCAGCATTAGAGACAGGATTCATCCCTTAACAAACTTCCCCATTTGACATCTATATAAGTCACTAATATAATCGGAAATTCCTATAAATGACCTATACTATAGAAGAAAATAATGAAGTAAATATAAAAGAAAGAGAACCTTGACAATAAACCTCTTAATAGAGACGGGTTTTGTTTGACCAATACGATGTATCCGCATCAGAGCTTGTTCCTCGACTGCTGGATTCCACCATGGATCCTGTAACCATATATCCCAATAATTATCAACACTGTCTATTCTTCGAACTTGTTCCTCTATACAATTTGATCTCGATGAAAGATAAATTGTATCTCAAGTTTTCATTACAGAAAATATCATACCATAAGAAAGGCATTGGATGCTGCTGTTAGATTTATTCCAACACCACCAGCCTTTAGTGACATTAGCAATACCTACCAAGTTACACAGTTATTCAGAAACCACAATACATGTAATAGATATAAAAAGAGAACATAGAACACATAAACATAAAGATAATAAACACTGACAAGAATATTCCTATCTTCTCGGAATTCCTTGATTACTCTCTCCCTCTGCTGCTGACTCAAGGTCCCATCCAATCTCAAGTATGCTATATGACGTCTGAACAAATAGAAAAGAAGTGAGTATTTTCCCCTAAAAAATACAGAAATTATCTACAAAATAAAAGATCAATTTACCGTGAAAGGGGGATCTCAAGAAGATCAAGAAAAGCAGTCCATTGGCTAAACACAATGCTCTTGGCCCCACCGTCAGTAGACTGGGATTTGGAGTCACGAAGCAGCTCTAGTTCTCTCAGGAGAAAAGAGACTTTGGATGACTCTACCCAATTACTCTCCACATCAATCCTGAAACGGCTACTGGTCGGTGCGGTGATCAGATCCTGCTTGCTTATGGTATTTCGGCAAATAGGGCAAAGACCAGCAGAAACGGAGGAGGAACCGGAGCGCCAGCTGGAGAAGAGGCACTCCCGGCACATGCGGTGAGCGCACGGAGTGAGAACCGCATCCTCTAAGGCTTCAAGGCAGATGGGACACTCTCCACCTTCCCCTTTCTCCAACTCCTCTACCGCCTCCTTTATGTATGCCTTGGACACACCTTCCTCCGCTTTGAGCAACCTTTTTGTGAGCTTGTTTAGGTCTGAGTACTCTTGTGTGTCTCCACGACTGCACACCAAAATAACACGTGCTATGCATACAGAAATATATATATTATTGATACCAATTTTATTAGAGCCCAATTTCCATACAAGTGCAGAAGAACAAACCTCATGACAAGAAATGGGTGATCGCAACATTGTCGAAGCCTTAAAAGCAATTCTAGAATAGATGCATAGTTGTGAAGAACCTTGCCTTGCTCGACGAACTGATCGAACTTTACCTATAAAACCATCCAAAACTCAGCCAAGCCATCCATAATCCATAGATCATTAGTGCTTGAATTATACAAGAAAATGCTAATTATGTTCAAATAAAGGTTACACCTTAGATCTACGGAAAAGAGCCTCATAGAAGTCCTTCTCGGCTTCTGACAACTCACAATAAACAACTTCTGTATTTGCAGGAGGAAGGTCCAGAATTGGCCTGTAATATTTAAAAGAATCCATATATAAAGCAATTGCACCTAGTTTCATTTTTATTTTAAAAAATAAAGGAAACATAGGCACAAATAAAGAGCGTTTCGTAATAGTAACCATACCTGCCTGCCTTATCGGTACTTGATTTAGTTCTCCTTAACATGATGGGTTTTAAAATAGACTGCACTAGCTGCAATCCACGCTCATCTCCTTCCTCATAAGGCTTTTGTATAAGTTTGTTCCACCTATAGTTTATTACATGAATGGATAGTAAGAGAGTGTAAGACTGATATTGTTTCAATGCATGTGAGTCTGGCTAAATTTACAAACGACAATCAGGGTGATACTTACAACTTCATGATAGTGATATTTACTAAGTCATATTTTTTTTTGTTGAAAAATAGTTACGACATAGTAAATAATTGAGGTACTACAAGATATAATATTTCACTCTAATAGGAGTTATATTAAATCTATACTGCTATTATATAAGGAACCCAATAAAAAATTTAAGGAAGCAATCTGAGCTCCAAACGTTGAGCTTTGATCGTCTGATAACAAGTATTATGAAAACTAAACTATTTATCAGGTTAGCTTTGGTAATGACCTACTAGTAAAATGATCTAACGGGTTCTTCAGGGGCAGACCCAGTAAGGCTCAGGGGTAGGCAACTGGATTTTGATAAAAAAAATTAGCCCATGTATTTTTGCGCTATTACCTACCCTTGGGCCAAATTCATTTTCTTTCCAGCCCAACTAATTTTCTTCCCAACTCACTTTCTTGCCTACCCCTGGCCCAATTCCTGGGTCCGCCCCTGTGACAAAAGCTAGGACCAGAAAATTAGCAAACTTACAATCCCCAGTTCCTCCATGGCTCAATTCTCAAAAAGCGCAGAAGGCTGTATATATCCTCCAGCTTGTTCTGCAAAACAAGTAAGACCTTTGTTAGTTCATACACGGAAAAAGGTCTAAGTAATTAAGGGTGATATTACTATGACATGTCATGCAGTAATTAGCATAATTGTTAAGTCATATACTCATATGACAATCCAATGGGCAATCTAGATCAAATCTATCATTCTTTCTGTTGCTTAAATTGTCTCTTCTAGGATACGACAAAAATTCGATCTTTTGACTAAACTATGGAATCAACTAGCTGAAATTTTGTCATGTATCATGGCACTTAAGTAGACCATTAAAAGTTTCTTTGCATGTAACACCTAATATTTCTCAACTCATGCTCAAACATACCCAGTATTTTTAAAATTTGCAGCTGAAACCTAAGTAATTATATATTGTAATCATCCTTCACAACAAAAAACATTAAATTAGAATGCCTTTAGCATGATGTAAAAGGTACAAGGTCATGTTTGGTTGTGAAGTGGTGGAGTAAACTCTTTACTTTACCTTTAAGCAACCAAATGAGGAGTAACAGGGAGTAACATTTGAGTTAACCTGGAGTAAGTTACTCCACCAGAGAGTCCCGTGGTTAGAGTAACATCTATCTTACAATTCTCTCTCTCTTCATTAGCTTACTCTTCCAAGCTCCAACCAAACATGATTAATTCAATCTACCTTAGCTTGGAGTAAGCAATTTAATCTGGAGTAACTTTACTCCACAACCAAACATGACGTTGAAGTTCATATATTGCAGGATTAATGACAAATTACTGTTTTCTAAAATGAATTATGATAAAAAAAATCAAAGAAAGATGATTTATAGGTGTGAGTTAATCTGCATGGGTCTGAAAACAATATGGTTGCACTATGGCCGAGTCCAAAAAATAATTGGGGGATAATATCGTAATTCTTTGTCAACTTAGATACTTTGCTTACGTGTATGGTGTCATTTGCACATAGACCCAGAAAATATTGGATGTGAGAAGCAAATTTGAGACTCATTGGGATACTTTGGCAAATATAATAGATTGGGTGCATTTTTGCCCCCGAAAAGGCCCTTGATTGAACAAATTTGGTATACAGAAACATAGCAAAGTAACCTGAATAGGGGTACCAGATAGACACCAGCGCCGATCAGCAGAGAGAGCTGAGGCAGCAAGAGACATCTGGCTTTTTGTAGATTTGATGACATGGGCTTCGTCTAGCACCACTCTGAACCAGTGTACCGAGTACAGCCCTCCATTTTCAGCTGCATCCTATAACAACTCATTCAGTCATTAATTCAATTGTTTGTGTATTCAATGATTAACGGGATTCTTTTTGCAAGATCGACACTTCTCATAATTCCATCTTGAGTCCATAAATTTATATATTACCCACAGCTGTCATACGGTTGTAAAAAGAAAGTTAGTTGTCAATATACTTCTTAACCTTTGAAATTATGCCTCATTTCTACTAAGCAAAAAGGAAGTTCTTTCTAACACAGGCTGTTTGTTTAAATTCACACAATACATGTAAGACACTTCAATCATTATTGACTTTACCTAAACTTTATTATCAGTAAGTCCTATTATCTGGAAATAACCAAAGAACAACATGTCACAAATATACAACGAGTTTGGAGTTATTTGCAAATGTGATGCAAATTAATAAAATATACAATAGAAGATTGCCTGCAATTTGCAAAAACCCCTTGGTTCATTGTTAACTTGTCGTCTGTTCATACTCATAAAAATATCAAGAACAACAACAGAATATCACTAGACCTGAAGGCCTACCTCTGCTGAAAATTCAGATGCTAAAACACCATAAGTAGTGAGAACAATGTCACTCTGAGCTAAAAAGGTCGCATCCTTTGCTCTGCTCTGTCCATAATGTGTGTAAAGGGTCACAGTCCCAGGCTTCACATGGGTTTCTATCTCTGCCTGTCATTTTACAAAATTAATATCAACAGTCACGAAAAGAATCGCAAACAAAATCAAATTCAATTCAGATAAATATGCATAAAAGAGCCTTAAAAATGAATATGAATCAGACAGCAACCTTCCATTGACCCAGCAGTGTCATGGGACACACTATGAGGTTGCCGCCTCCAACATAGGCAACAGCCTTAGGTTTTCTCAGTAGCTTAGTAAAGATTGAAGGACTAGTTGGTTTCTTTGAAGAAGGTGAAGAAAGTGAAAGAGATTCTTCAAAGGCCTTAGAAGAAGACGGTGAGGTAGTAGATAAGCAGCAACCTTTGCCGGACTCGGAAACGATAAGAGATATTGTCATTATTGTTTTTCCAAGCCCCATCGCATCTGCCAGTATCTGGCATTTATATCCATATTAGTTTAGTCAATCAAAATTGTGAATTGATCGAATTAATTGTTTGCAGAAGAGCTTAAAAAGGACCAGCCAAACAGAACTGTTCTTTGTACTGTTTTATTTCAAAATCGATCAATGGTGTGCAAGAAAACCTAAGGAGAGGCAAGCAAATAGAAACAGCTTTGAGAAGCAGAGAATAGATTATTACCCCGCCTCGAGCAATTTGAAGCGTGCTGGGGAACTCGACAGTTGCATCTCCTGAGAAAGAATTCAAATAAACAACATGTCCTCTCCTATATTGGGGAGATGCAAGAGAAAGAAACTGTCAAGTATTTGCAAGCCACAAGAAGAAAGCAAAGGAAATGAAAATGACCAAAGTAGCATAAATTAAGGTACGCAAGTCGTAATCATACTCATCATCCAGGCAGTATGCATCCCAACAGGGATGCAGAGTGGTGGCGGCATCCTCAGAAGAAGAAGACGATGCACATTTATAATTCTCTAGTTGATGCATCCAATGAAGTGCCTGTTTTTGGTATGGTCTCAGTTCACACTGCAATGTTTCCGGTGCATCTCTTTCCTATTAACACACGTACTATTAAACAGAAATACGACATGATAGACATGGGATAACATTTTTGTTCTTAATTACTAGTTAACGGTTCCAGTGCATACTTGTAGCTCAGAGTTTTCTGAGGTTCCTATTATTTTATCTACATCGGAGTCTGAGATCGACTCCTCTGCCTCTTCTTCCCCAGCTTCGTCTTTAGTCTTACCAAAAGATGTTTTCCTGCATTTCTCCAGACGTAATAGTGCTGTTACAGGGCCTTCACCGATTCCCTGCACAAGCACTGCTAGTTGTAAAAAGATGTGATCTCACAAGAGGAGAATAACGTCACAAGATCACTACTAGATTGAAATATACCAGTGTGTCAGCAGGCCTCTTCCTTGAGTAAAGGTCATCAGGAGTAAACTGTGCCTGATGGCAGAAGAAAGAAAAACATTATTGACGGACTCTCTTTAATTGACAAGTGGACAAGAATGTATAAACCAGGGACAAAAAAGCAAATGCTGAATTAGATAAGACTAATTAATAATGTCAAGAAAGCTATATCTACCTTCTTAAAAGGTACAAGTCCGAGCAATCTAAAGAGTGAGGGGACTGGATGGAAGGTTGACTCCTCACTTGCATTTTTCCCAGCTTTATACTGTGGTTGATTTGTTGGTTGAAGCATCTTGATATTGATATACACACTAGCAATCATTACTATAGCCCAATCAGCAAGGAACGATATAAACGCCTTTTACTTAAACCCTTACTGAAACATAAAGGATTGAATTCATTGCAACTCGAGAGGAAATGGAACCTTATAGTTAGAGTAATGCTGTCCATAATCGAAAGAACTTGAGGAGCAGATTTACAGAAACCTTGGAGCATAACCTTGCCATCTCTGACAAGAGGTACCAAGCAGCGAGCCCACTCATTAGGTATTCGGCCAATTTCTCCATGTTGGCTGGTCGAGAAACGAACGATCTCAGAGCTAGATCCTACTCTTCCTCCTCGGGCTGCTGGTGACTTGAGAGAAGCAGCAGGAGGGAAAGAGAAGGCTACTGTGTCACCCGCCTGGATGCGGCTACCCTTGCAAGTAGAGAGGCCTGATATGTCAGCTCTTCCAATCAACCACCAATCCTTTTTATCTCCCCCAGTTTCCTTCTTACTCTGATTATCGTCTTTAGGAAGAGGACATGGAGGTGGCGGTGGAGGTGGTGGTGGCGGAGAAGAAGTAGGAGGTGGAGGTGGAGGTGGCGGAGAAGTAGTAGGAGTATCGAAGATGAGGTTGATGGCGGCGGCGGGGTCGTCGTTGGCCAAGTGTAGTGCGCGGATGATGTCCATTTCTCTGAATTCTGGGCCCACCACTGACCGTACGACCTCTATCTGCTCTTCCCTCGCCTTCTTCCCCATCCTCCAGCTTCAATCAATCGATCAATCAATCCTCTTTTTTTCTTCCCCAAGTTTTAATATATAAATTGGTTTCTAGTCGGACCCTGTCTGTGTGGGAGTCCTGGGCCTTCTGGCTCTAGGCGGGAAAGATTGATAAAACTACATAGACATTGAGGACATTCCCCGCGACCACGACAAGCGTGTCTAAAGAGATCAGGGTCAGGGTCTGACCATTGCAAACCTAGGTCCACCGGATTAGGATCCCCCCAGGTACCTGACTGACTTAGACAAATTACCAACAGACGGTTCATTTAACCTAGCACGAATCTCAAACCGGATCCCCTAAGGTACCTGATTGAATTTGGCCCAGCTAAAGTAATCTGGACCGTTCGTTGGTAATTTGTCTCAGTCAGGTACCTGGGAGGATACGGATTCGGTCCACCCACCGAAACGATGTGTGTTAAAGACTCGAAAACTCGTTTCATCAACCGGTGAAGCGGCTAGGCCCCATTTTTCTCAGTTTTGTCAAAAATAAGATATTAAAATACTCATATGAATATGTTTGAGCTCATGATTTTTTTAATAAATTTAATTTTAAAATCTATCGGAGACTAAACTGATATACTAATGCATTTACATACAAATTTTATAAATTTTCTAATTACTTTAACATATGTATGACGCTACATTATCGACGTTTTAGTTTAATGAGAAACATTAATAATATCAATGTTCAAGTTTTTAAAGTTTTTAATATTCAATTTCTTCTTTTATGCACAATATACTTGTCTAGATTCAATTTTTTTTCATCAGCATTCTGATTGGTTATTAAAAATTTCCTTGTCCAACTTCAATGTATGTAATTTTGAGTCAAATGACCAGACTCAAACTGACTTTGTTATTTCCAATTTCTCTCCTCTCTCCCCTTTTTTTTTTAATATATCTTGGGTGGCTGCCAACTTGCAAGTGGACTCTCTATTTTGTGCACGCATAATATTTTTTAGTCTTTATCGGTCTCCACTTTACACAATACAAATTAGATAAATAGATGTATATGTAGTATTCAAATATATTTAAATAACTTATGTGGGACTAACTGTTCGGACTGAACCAGGCATCATTTTCTTTTTACAAATTACAACAAAGTTCTTAAATCATATTAGTCTAATTATTTTGTGCACGATTTTTTTCTTATTTAAATAGATTTTTTTTTTTCAAATAAATCAAGATTTCCCACAACTAATTCCACGGTACAACTGAACACTCATTTCAATATATTCTCATAATCAACTCCGTGCATACCCGTATTCCCACCTTTTTAAAAGTGGATTCTCATTCCATCAAATTTCATCTTGTGTAATCATGTGACAAACGACAGATCCTAAAATTTTCTTAATTGAAAAATATCTCAATTGAATCTTCATAGATTATTTACAACTAATTGAAACCTATTAAATTCTCTACACTATAAAGAGTGAGGCTATGGTAATATTACGGGATCGACTCAATGTTATGGATTTATAATCTATCTTCAAGGTCAAGCAGTCAAATCAAACCAAAATGTGATCCTCGATATGAATATACTTGGAGACTGAATTTTATATTTTTAGAACATTTTTACTATTTTTTTATATAGATAGAAAATCACTACTTTTGAATAGTCCAAAATTTTCGATCAAGTAACATTCTATCTATTTAAAAAAAATAATAATAATATTATAAAAAAATATAAAATTCAGCTTCTAAGTACATTTCCATATGGGAAATCATGTTATAAATCGATGATTTGAACTTAGATAACAGATATATAGATTCATACATGGGTCGATCCATAATATGCATATTTTCATAGCCTCACTCCAATATAAATACTATACATATTGCGAAAAGTGATTAATTGTAGTTTTGAGATAGGCTATGATACTATTACATAACGCACAATGATTTGTATTACGGATCCATATATTCATTTCAAAATACAAATAGTCAATTCGAACCCGTCAATATGAACTCTGTATGTAATGTACTTGGGCACCACATTTTATAGTTTTTAGAATTTTATTAGTATTTTTTATGGGTAGAAAATCATTACTTTTATATATTTAAAATTTTAGATCAAGTGAATTTTCTACCTACTTAAAAAATAGTAAAAGGTAAAAAAAAAATACAAGAATTGTAAAATTTGGCATCCAAATACATTTTTCATATAGAGATCGTTTTGCACGATTCAGATTGATTGTCAGAACTTTGAAAATAAAAATATAAATACACGGTGCATATAGTACCGTAGCCTCACTCATTAGTTTTTATTCTTTTTCATCAAAATACAGATATTTTTTGAGTAAAGGTTGGAGGTCATCAAAGTACAAATACTGAAGGCATTGTACTTTATGGTTTAATGGATATTGACTTGATGGTTTTCAAACTATCCAATTAGTTTCTCAATTGGTGATCTAATAAATTTTCTATAATTTTTAAATTTGCTAGCCTCTAGGAAGTAATTACAGGGCAATAAAGTGAGTCAATTTCAAAAATGGCATAAATTTTTGTAAATCTAAAAATTCATAAAGTTCGAAATCTTCGAAATTTTTTAGCCGTTGAGAGAGAACAAAACGAATCAAAAATTAACTTCTAGTCCATATTTCATTCTATTCTGATAATAAAAAGTCAATCATACTCAAATATAATTACAAACTCTCAGGACCTTCAACCGAGAAAACTAATTAGACAGTTTTGAAAGATTACGAAATAAAAAAAAAAAATAATAGTTTATGACATTGAAAATCTCTGGTCTAAGGAGATAAAACTAAAAACTCATTTTTTTTAAGACATTCCCAGTCTAATATAGTCAATCGATTCCAAATATTATATATTTTCATTAGACCTCTAATAAAGAAACTATATGAATTTTGCTCTGGTACACCATTGAATACTAGAATTGATTTCCGTCATTCTATTTACTCAAGATGCAACAAATCAAATCAAATGGATGGTGATAGATGCAAATTTGACATGCATGAAATCTGTTGGGTCAATTTATATGTCTAACACAGTTTTAAAGAAATATAAACTAACACTAATCATTTTTTTAAAGAAATAACTAACACTAATCACAACTATACGAAATTTCCACCAAAACTAAAAAGGATCAGTTTCTGATTATTCCCGCTATTAGGAGCAACATGATTTAAGTACGATTTTTTTTTTAAACTTGGACGTCAACAGAATTACACGCAGTTACGGAAACAGCACTGAATGTCGGGGAATGTGCATCCCCAGGCATTTCCACAAACCAACAAGAGTAACAGAAAGAGATTTAAGCAGTACAAGAAATCTCAACTGAGCTGGTAGACAACAAAGGTTTGTCTTGATGATATGTACAAAGCTAATAAGAAGCATATTAATCAACTGAGCTGAGCATCTTAGGAGATGAAAGCCTTGACAGGTCAGAGAAGTTGCACTCATAGCCAGTTCTGGGGGCAAGTAATTTTGCCGTCATTGTTCTTTGCCATTTCTTCTAAAGCCTGTCACAAAAAAATTCAAAACTTGCAATAAATCCACACTACTATTTCTCTTCTTTTCTTCTAGTATTTTTTGAAATCAGTAGACCAAAAAAAGGAACCTTAGTGCTATAAACATAGCCATTAGGCAAAACAAGAGGTGGGTTTTCGGTGTCCATAAGCTCTTTGGTTATGAAGCAAACAAGCTTGGAATGATGTTGCTTTGAAAATGGCAGCGGCTCTGCTAGTCTCATGAACCCAGCCTGTGATAAAGGGTCTTCTTTTGGACACATTCCTTGAGGGCAGGATCTAAATTTTAATTATAATCACCGGGTTAAGATCCAAGAATAAGCAAAACATATTAAAGGTAAGTAAGGAGGAAGCATACGGGGTCTTGAGAGCAGATAAGCCCGCTTGGAGGTAGATTTGCAGCAAAGGCACAAGAGTCATGCCAAACAACTTACAGAATTCTTGCTTGAACTCCTCCACTAGGAAGTCCCATCGGCACACATCAAACAATACCTGCATGAAAGTAAAAAAGGAAGATCCCAAGTCAACAAACAATAAAAGGGTTGAGATCTACTGATAATGTATTTAACTTGACAATTTAACAATGGTAAGAAATAACTAAAAAATTTGAGATCAGACTTTTGAAATGTGATCTCTGCTATATTTATACCATGCACATGAAAAATGATGTAATTTTGACCATTTATCAAACAAATAAAAAACTTACAACGGTTTAAATTTAACAGTCTTTGATGGCATATCAAATAACGCTCAAATTATATGAAATTTGATACACAATCAATTCATTAGGCTAACAACATGTCTATGAAGGGATCCCGACCCACAATTCAAATAGTAAGAGAACTTGGAAAGAGCAAATAAATGATGCAAATGATGGACGGACCTTGTAAGTGCTGCAGTTGGTACCACTCTTAAAAGCCAAAGTTGCAGTGGCGCGTTGCAGTTCTTTCGTGTAGGTTGGACCCCATGGAGCAAGGTATTTGCGAGCATATGCAATCGCTCTCAAGTAGTCATTCGCTTTTACCATCTCAATGAATTCTTGAAGCCTTAGAAGAAACTCAAGCTTACTCTGCATGTTTTATGCAAATGAGAAATTCAAACCAAAACCAAAATTTTCCCTTTTCCACCAAGAATAAACCAAACCAACAGAGAGTAAATATCTAAATCGGATCCAAGTGCCCAACCTTAGTTTTCTTCAATCTAGACTTGTTTTCAGCACACCAGGTCAGAGCAGGAGCCACCTTCTTATTTTGCAGAGATTCCACAACTTCTCTTGCTTCTACGAACACATCAATATCCACCAGTTCCTGCCGTTAATACACAAACCAACCGGTAGAAATTTTTTAGCTCTTAAGCTAATAACCTTTGTAATTTCCTAACAGTCGACATGAATGCACAACCAAATGATAAAGTAAGGTGAAAAAAAAAAACAAGGGTTCAGAGCCTATCCGAATGCCTTGTGGACTGGACACTGTTCGAAACATTTTACACCGTACAATTAAACTTTAATCAAAATTGCATTAATTGATTATAACATCGTACAATTAAACTTTAATCAAAATTGCATTAATTGATTATAACATCTGTTAACCCCTCTTTGTTAAACAAAAAAAGATAAGTTCTCTTCGCTCTCTTCCCAAATTGATAAAGGAAAACTAGAGAATCAGTATTTTTTTCATTTTTTTTTTAATGAGAGGGTCGGGGGTCAAGCCACCCAACACCCTTTTCAAACCCCGTAATTACAACAAAGAATTTCCCCCATCTGGGTTTCAAACCCATAACCTCCCACATCAGAGGACGTGTGCCTTTGCCACTAGACCAAAGACTGGTTCCTAATATTTTTTTCATATTGATATAACTGTTTGGCTGGGAAAAACATCAAGGATTAATCATCGAAAAGAAAAAAAAATGCAATAACAATATATCTGATTCAACATTTTTTCTTTAGACCAAACGACATTGCTTTTCACCTGTTTTTGAAACAACCCTGCTGGTTAGATACGAAACTGATACAATGCCAGAGTTTAAACCACAGTCCAATTGAATTTTTTCCTTTATACCTAAAAATAAGTGATGCTTGTGTTTATTGATCAATTCATTCATTATTTTTTTCTTAATCCAAACAAGACGTCCTTTAGAGTACCAGCCACCCCATTTTATTTAGAAATTACTATCAAATATAAAGGACCACAAAATTACAAGAGAACGAGAGGATAAATATACAAATATACATCTTTATTAAGCTAGCAAGATTAATAGTGCACCAAAAAGTGCTTTTAAAAAGAAAATTTGTCAGATTGTACCTCAAATTAAGAATGAAATCATGTAAAATCAAGAAAATTAATCTCATTAGAAGAGAAGAAAACATGATAAAAGGATGTGAACTGGAAAAAAAATCTCTCTCCACATGGTTTCCAGGATTGAGAAGGAAAAGAAGATCTCTTCCCTCCATTCCTTTTAGT
>JAJGRW010001177.1:0-173723 GCA_025461045.1 Carex parvula | reverse complement strand
ACTAAAAGGAATGGAGGGAAGAGATCTTCTTTTCCTTCTCAATCCTGGAAACCATGTGGAGAGAGATTTTTTTTCCAGTTCACATCCTTTTATCATGTTTTCTTCTCTTCTAATGAGATTAATTTTCTTGATTTTACATGATTTCATTCTTAATTTGAGGTACAATCTGACAAATTTTCTTTTTAAAAGCACTTTTGGTGCACTATTAATCTTGCTAGCTTAATAAAGATGTATATTTGTATATTTATCCTCTCGTTCTCTTGTAATTTTGTGGTCCTTTATATTTGATAGTAATTTCTAAATAAAATGGGGTGGCTGGTACTCTAAAGGACGTCTTGTTTGGATTAAGAAAAAAATAATGAATGAATTGATCAATAAACACAAGCATCACTTATTTTTAGGTATAAAGGAAAAAATTCAATTGGACTGTGGTTTAAACTCTGGCATTGTATCAGTTTCGTATCTAACCAGCAGGGTTGTTTCAAAAACAGGTGAAAAGCAATGTCGTTTGGTCTAAAGAAAAAATGTTGAATCAGATATATTGTTATTGCATTTTTTTTTCTTTTCGATGATTAATCCTTGATGTTTTTCCCAGCCAAACAGTTATATCAATATGAAAAAAATATTAGGAACCAGTCTTTGGTCTAGTGGCAAAGGCACACGTCCTCTGATGTGGGAGGTTATGGGTTTGAAACCCAGATGGGGGAAATTCTTTGTTGTAATTACGGGGTTTGAAAAGGGTGTTGGGTGGCTTGACCCCCGACCCTCTCATTAAAAAAAAAATGAAAAAAATACTGATTCTCTAGTTTTCCTTTATCAATTTGGGAAGAGAGCGAAGAGAACTTATCTTTTTTTGTTTAACAAAGAGGGGTTAACAGATGTTATAATCAATTAATGCAATTTTGATTAAAGTTTAATTGTACGATGTTATAATCAATTAATGCAATTTTGATTAAAGTTTAATTGTACGGTGTAAAATGTTTCGAACAGTGTCCAGTCCACAAGGCATTCGGATAGGCTCTGAACCCTTGTTTTTTTTTTTCACCTTACTTTATCATTTGGTTGTGCATTCATGTCGACTGTTAGGAAATTACAAAGGTTATTAGCTTAAGAGCTAAAAAATTTCTACCGGTTGGTTTGTGTATTAACGGCAGGAACTGGTGGATATTGATGTGTTCGTAGAAGCAAGAGAAGTTGTGGAATCTCTGCAAAATAAGAAGGTGGCTCCTGCTCTGACCTGGTGTGCTGAAAACAAGTCTAGATTGAAGAAAACTAAGGTTGGGCACTTGGATCCGATTTAGATATTTACTCTCTGTTGGTTTGGTTTATTCTTGGTGGAAAAGGGAAAATTTTGGTTTTGGTTTGAATTTCTCATTTGCATAAAACATGCAGAGTAAGCTTGAGTTTCTTCTAAGGCTTCAAGAATTCATTGAGATGGTAAAAGCGAATGACTACTTGAGAGCGATTGCATATGCTCGCAAATACCTTGCTCCATGGGGTCCAACCTACACGAAAGAACTGCAACGCGCCACTGCAACTTTGGCTTTTAAGAGTGGTACCAACTGCAGCACTTACAAGGTCCGTCCATCATTTGCATCATTTATTTGCTCTTTCCAAGTTCTCTTACTATTTGAATTGTGGGTCGGGATCCCTTCATAGACATGTTGTTAGCCTAATGAATTGATTGTGTATCAAATTTCATATAATTTGAGCGTTATTTGATATGCCATCAAAGACTGTTAAATTTAAACCGTTGTAAGTTTTTTATTTGTTTGATAAATGGTCAAAATTACATCATTTTTCATGTGCATGGTATAAATATAGCAGAGATCACATTTCAAAAGTCTGATCTCAAATTTTTTAGTTATTTCTTACCATTGTTAAATTGTCAAGTTAAATACATTATCAGTAGATCTCAACCCTTTTATTGTTTGTTGACTTGGGATCTTCCTTTTTTACTTTCATGCAGGTATTGTTTGATGTGTGCCGATGGGACTTCCTAGTGGAGGAGTTCAAGCAAGAATTCTGTAAGTTGTTTGGCATGACTCTTGTGCCTTTGCTGCAAATCTACCTCCAAGCGGGCTTATCTGCTCTCAAGACCCCGTATGCTTCCTCCTTACTTACCTTTAATATGTTTTGCTTATTCTTGGATCTTAACCCGGTGATTATAATTAAAATTTAGATCCTGCCCTCAAGGAATGTGTCCAAAAGAAGACCCTTTATCACAGGCTGGGTTCATGAGACTAGCAGAGCCGCTGCCATTTTCAAAGCAACATCATTCCAAGCTTGTTTGCTTCATAACCAAAGAGCTTATGGACACCGAAAACCCACCTCTTGTTTTGCCTAATGGCTATGTTTATAGCACTAAGGTTCCTTTCTTTGGTCTACTGATTTCAAAAAATACTAGAAGAAAAGAAGAGAAATAGTAGTGTGGATTTATTGCAAGTTTTGAATTTGTTTTTGACAGGCTTTAGAAGAAATGGCAAAGAACAATGACGGCAAAATTACTTGCCCCAGAACTGGCTATGAGTGCAACTTCTCTGACCTTGTCAAGGCTTTCATCTCCTAAGATGCTCAGCTCAGTTGATTAATATGCTTCTTATTAGCTTTGTACATATCATCAAGACAAACCTTTGTTGTCTACCAGCTCAGTTGAGATTTCTTTGTACTGCTTAAATCTCTCTCTGTTTACTCTTGTTGGTTTGTGGAAATGCCTGGGGATGCACATTCCCCGACATTCAGTTGCTGTTTCCGTAACTGCATGTAATTCTGTTGACGTCCAAAGTTAAAAAAAAAAAATCGTACTCAAATCATGTTGCTCCTAATAGCGGGAATAATCAGAACTGATCCTTTTTAGTTTTGGTGGAAATTTCGTATAGTTGTGATTAGTGTTAGTTATTTCTTTAAAAAATGATTAGTGTTAGTTATATTTCTTTAAAAACTGTGTTAGACAATATAAATTGACCCAACAGATTTCATGCATGTCAAATTTGCATCTATCACCATCCATTTGATTTGATTTGTTGCATCTTGAGTAAATAGAATGACGGAAATCAATTAGTATTCAATGGTGTACCAGAGCAAAATTCATATAGTTTCTTTATTAGAGGTCTAATGAAAATATATAATATTTGGAATCGATTGACTATATTAGACTGGGAATGTCTTAAAAAAAATGAGTTTTTAGTTTTATCTCCTTAGACCAGAGATTTTCAATGTCATAAACTATTATTTTTTTTTTTTATTTCGTAATCTTTCAAAACTGTCTAATTAGTTTTCTCGGTTGAAGGTCCTGAGAGTTTGTAATTATATTTGAGTATGATTGACTTTTTATTATCAGAATAGAATGAAATATGACTAGAAGTTAATTTTTGATTCGTTTTGTTCTCTCTCAACGGCTAAAAATTTCGAAGATTTCGAACTTTATGAATTTTTAGATTTACAAAAATCTTATGCCATTTTGAAATTGACTCACTTTATTGACCTGTAATTACTTCCTAGAGGCTAGCAAATTTAAAAAATTATAGAAAATTTATTAGATCACCAATTGAGAAACTAATTGGATTGTTTGAAAACCATCAAGTCAATATCCATAAACCATAAAGTACAATGCCTTCAGTATTTGTACTTTGATGACCTCCAACATTTACTCAAAAAAATATCTGTATTTTGATGAAAAAGAATAAAAACTAATGAGTGAGGCTACGGTACTATATGCACCGTGTATTTATATTTTTATTTTCAAAGTTCTGACAATCAATCTGAATCGTGCAAAACGATCTCTATATGAAAAATGTATTTGGATGCCAAATTTTACAATTCTTGTATTTTTTTTTACCTTTTACTATTTTTAAGTAGGTAAAAAATTCACTTGATCTAAAAATTTTAAATTATATAAAAGTAATGATTTTCTACCCATAAAAAAATACTAATAAAATTCTAAAAACTATAAAATGTGGTGCCCAAGTACATTTACATACAGAGTTCATATTGAACGGGTTCGAATTGACTATTTGTATTTTGAAAATGAATATATGGATCCGTAATACAAATCATTGTGCGTTATGTATAGTATCGTAGCCTATCTCAAAACTACAATTAATCACTTTTCGCAATATGTATAGTATTTATATTGGAGTGAGGCTATGAAAATATGCATATTATGGATCGACCCGTGTTATGAATCTATATATCTGTTATCTAAGTTCAAACAATCGATTTAAACATGATTTCCCATATGGAAATGTACTTAGAAGCTGAATTTTATATTTTTTTTATAATATTATTATTATTTTTTTAAATAGATAGAATGTTACTTGATCGAAAAATTTTGGACTATTCAAAAGTAGTGATTTTCTATCTATATAAAAAAATAGTAAAAATGTTTTAAAAATATAAAATTCAGTCTCCAAGTATATTCATATCGAGATCACATTTTGGTTTGATTTGACTGCTTGAACCTTGAAGATAGATTATAAATCCATAACATTGAGTCGATCCCGTAATATTACCATAGCCTCACTCTTTATAGTGTAGAGAATTTAATAGGTTTCAATTAGTTGTAAATAATCTATGAAGATTCAATTGAGATATTTTTCAATTAAGAAAAATTTTAGGAATCTGTTCGTTTGTCACATGATTACACAAGATGAAATTTGATGGAATGAGAATCCACTTTTAAAAAGGTGGGAATACGGGTATGCACGGAGTTGATTATGAGAATATATTGAAATGAGTGTTCAGTTGTACCGTGGAATTAGTTGTGGGAAATCTTGATTTATTTGAAAAAAAAAATCTATTTAAATAAGAAAAAAATCGTGCACAAAATAATTAGACTAATATGATTTAAGAAATTTGTTGTAATTTGTAAAAAGAAAATGATGTCTGGTTCAGTCCGAACAGTTAGTCCCACATAAGTTATTTAAATATATTTGAATACTACATATACATCTATTTATCTAATTTGTATTGTGTAAAGTGGAGACGATAAAGACTAAAAAATATTATGCGTGCACAAAATAGAGAGTCCACTTGCAAGTTGGCAGCCACCAAGATATATTAAAAAAAAAAAGGGGAGAGAGGAGAGAAATTGGAAAATAACAAAGTCAGTTTGAGTCTGGTTCATTTGACTCAAAAATTACATACATTGAAGTTGGACAAGGAAATTTTTAATAACCAATCAGAATGCTGATGAAAAAAAATTTGAATCCAGACAAGTAATATTGTGCATAAAAGAAGAAAATTGAATATTAAAAACTTTAAAAACTTGAACATTGATATTATTAATGTTTCTCATTAAACTAAAACGTCGATAATGTAGCGTCATACATATGTTAAAGTAATTAGAAAATTTATAAAATTTGTATGTAAATGCATTAGTATATCAGTTTAGTCTCCGATAGATTTTAAAATTAAATTAATTAAAAAAATCATGAGCTCAAACATATTAATTATATTCATATGAGTATTTTAATATCTTATTTTTGACAAAACTGAGAAAAATGGGGCCTAGACGCTTCACCGGTTGATGAAACGAGTTTTCGAGTCTTTAACACACATCGTTTCGGTGGGTGGACCGAATCCGTATCCTCCCAGATACCTGACTGAGACAAATTACCAACGAACGGTCCAGATTACTTCAGCCGGGCCAAACTCAATCAGGTACCAATTAGGGGATCCGTTTTGAGATTCGTGCTAGGTTAAATCAACCGTCTGTTGGTAATTTGTCTAAGTCAGTCAGGTACCTGGGGGGATCCTAATCCGGTGGACCTAGGTTTGCAATGGTCAGACCCTGACCCTGATCTCTTTAGACACGCTTGTCGTGGTCGCGGGGAATGTCCTCAATGTCTATGTAGTTTTATCAATCTTTCCCGCCTAGAGCCAGAAGGCCCAGGACTCCCACACAGACAGGGTCCGACTAGAAACCAATTTATATATTAAAACTTGGGGAAGAAAAAAAGAGGATTGATTGATCGATTGATTGAAGCTGGAGGATGGGGAAGAAGGCGAGGGAAGAGCAGATAGAGGTCGTACGGTCAGTGGTGGGCCCAGAATTCAGAGAAATGGACATCATCCGCGCACTACACTTGGCCAACGACGACCCCGCCGCCGCCATCAACCTCATCTTCGATACTCCTACTACTACTCCGCCACCTCCACCTCCACCTCCACCTCCTACTTCTTCTCCGCCACCACCACCTCCACCGCCACCTCCATGTCCTCTTCCTAAAGACGATAATAAGAGTAAGAAAGAGACTGGGGGAGATAAAAAGGATTGGTGGTTGATTGGAAGAGCTGACATATCAGGCCTCTCTACTTGCAAAGGTAGCCGCATCCAGGCGGGTGACACAGTAGCCTTCTCTTTCCCTCCTGCTGCTTCTCTCAAGTCACCAGCAGCCCGAGGAGGAAGAGTAGGATCTAGCTCTGAGATCGTTCGTTTCTCGACCAGCCAACATGGAGAAATCGGCCGAATACCTAATGAGTGGGCTCGCTGCTTGGTGCCTCTTGTCAGAGATGGCAAGGTTATGCTCCAAGGTTTCTGTAAATCTGCTCCTCAAGTTCTTTCGATTATGGACAGCATTACTCTAACTATAAGGTTCCATTTCCTCTCGAGTTGCAATGAATTCAATCCTTTATGTTTCAGTAAGGGTTTAAGTAAAAGGCGTTTATATCGTTCCTTGCTGATTGGGCTATAGTAATGATTGCTAGTGTGTATATCAATATCAAGATGCTTCAACCAACAAATCAACCACAGTATAAAGCTGGGAAAAATGCAAGTGAGGAGTCAACCTTCCATCCAGTCCCCTCACTCTTTAGATTGCTCGGACTTGTACCTTTTAAGAAGGTAGATATAGCTTTCTTGACATTATTAATTAGTCTTATCTAATTCAGCATTTGCTTTTTTGTCCCTGGTTTATACATTCTTGTCCACTTGTCAATTAAAGAGAGTCCGTCAATAATGTTTTTCTTTCTTCTGCCATCAGGCACAGTTTACTCCTGATGACCTTTACTCAAGGAAGAGGCCTGCTGACACACTGGTATATTTCAATCTAGTAGTGATCTTGTGACGTTATTCTCCTCTTGTGAGATCACATCTTTTTACAACTAGCAGTGCTTGTGCAGGGAATCGGTGAAGGCCCTGTAACAGCACTATTACGTCTGGAGAAATGCAGGAAAACATCTTTTGGTAAGACTAAAGACGAAGCTGGGGAAGAAGAGGCAGAGGAGTCGATCTCAGACTCCGATGTAGATAAAATAATAGGAACCTCAGAAAACTCTGAGCTACAAGTATGCACTGGAACCGTTAACTAGTAATTAAGAACAAAAATGTTATCCCATGTCTATCATGTCGTATTTCTGTTTAATAGTACGTGTGTTAATAGGAAAGAGATGCACCGGAAACATTGCAGTGTGAACTGAGACCATACCAAAAACAGGCACTTCATTGGATGCATCAACTAGAGAATTATAAATGTGCATCGTCTTCTTCTTCTGAGGATGCCGCCACCACTCTGCATCCCTGTTGGGATGCGTACCGCCTGGATGATGAGTATGATTACCACTTGCGTACCTTAATTTATGCTACTTTGGTCATTTTCATTTCCTTTGCTTTCTTCTTGTGGCTTGCAAATACTTGACAGTTTCTTTCTCTTGCATCTCCCCAATATAGGAGAGGACATGTTGTTTATTTGAATTCTTTCTCAGGAGATGCAACTGTCGAGTTCCCCAGCACGCTTCAAATTGCTCGAGGCGGGGTAATAATCTATTCTCTGCTTCTCAAAGCTGTTTCTATTTGCTTGCCTCTCCTTAGGTTTTCTTGCACACCATTGATCGATTTTGAAATAAAACAGTACAAAGAACAGTTCTGTTTGACTGGTCCTTTTTTAAGCTCTTCTGCAAACAATTAATTCGATCAATTCACAATTTTGATTGACTAAACTAATATGGATATAAATGCCAGATACTGGCAGATGCGATGGGGCTTGGAAAAACAATAATGACAATATCTCTTATCGTTTCCGAGTCCGGCAAAGGTTGCTGCTTATCTACTACCTCACCGTCTTCTTCTAAGGCCTTTGAAGAATCTCTTTCACTTTCTTCACCTTCTTCAAAGAAACCAACTAGTCCTTCAATCTTTACTAAGCTACTGAGAAAACCTAAGGCTGTTGCCTATGTTGGAGGCGGCAACCTCATAGTGTGTCCCATGACACTGCTGGGTCAATGGAAGGTTGCTGTCTGATTCATATTCATTTTTAAGGCTCTTTTATGCATATTTATCTGAATTGAATTTGATTTTGTTTGCGATTCTTTTCGTGACTGTTGATATTAATTTTGTAAAATGACAGGCAGAGATAGAAACCCATGTGAAGCCTGGGACTGTGACCCTTTACACACATTATGGACAGAGCAGAGCAAAGGATGCAACCTTTTTAGCTCAGAGTGACATTGTTCTCACTACTTATGGTGTTTTAGCTTCTGAATTTTCAGCAGAGGTAGGCCTTCAGGTCTAGTGATATTCTGTTGTTGTTCTTGATATTTTTATGAGTATGAACAGACGACAAGTTAACAATGAACCAAGGGGTTTTTGCAAATTGCAGGCAATCTTCTATTGTATATTTTATTAATTTGCATCACATTTGCAAATAACTCCAAACTCGTTGTATATTTGTGACATGTTGTTCTTTGGTTATTTCCAGATAATAGGACTTACTGATAATAAAGTTTAGGTAAAGTCAATAATGATTGAAGTGTCTTACATGTATTGTGTGAATTTAAACAAACAGCCTGTGTTAGAAAGAACTTCCTTTTTGCTTAGTAGAAATGAGGCATAATTTCAAAGGTTAAGAAGTATATTGACAACTAACTTTCTTTTTACAACCGTATGACAGCTGTGGGTAATAATATAAATTTATGGACTCAAGATGGAATTATGAGAAGTGTCGATCTTGCAAAAAGAATCCCGTTAATCATTGAATACACAAACAATTGAATTAATGACTGAATGAGTTGTTATAGGATGCAGCTGAAAATGGAGGGCTGTACTCGGTACACTGGTTCAGAGTGGTGCTAGACGAAGCCCATGTCATCAAATCTACAAAAAGCCAGATGTCTCTTGCTGCCTCAGCTCTCTCTGCTGATCGGCGCTGGTGTCTATCTGGTACCCCTATTCAGGTTACTTTGCTATGTTTCTGTATACCAAATTTGTTCAATCAAGGGCCTTTTCGGGGGCAAAAATGCACCCAATCTATTATATTTGCCAAAGTATCCCAATGAGTCTCAAATTTGCTTCTCACATCCAATATTTTCTGGGTCTATGTGCAAATGACACCATACACGTAAGCAAAGTATCTAAGTTGACAAAGAATTACGATATTATCCCCCAATTATTTTTTTGGACTCGGCCATAGTGCAACCATATTGTTTTCAGACCCATGCAGATTAACTCACACCTATAAATCATCTTTCTTTGATTTTTTTTATCATAATTCATTTTAGAAAACAGTAATTTGTCATTAATCCTGCAATATATGAACTTCAACGTCATGTTTGGTTGTGGAGTAAAGTTACTCCAGATTAAATTGCTTACTCCAAGCTAAGGTAGATTGAATTAATCATGTTTGGTTGGAGCTTGGAAGAGTAAGCTAATGAAGAGAGAGAGAATTGTAAGATAGATGTTACTCTAACCACGGGACTCTCTGGTGGAGTAACTTACTCCAGGTTAACTCAAATGTTACTCCCTGTTACTCCTCATTTGGTTGCTTAAAGGTAAAGTAAAGAGTTTACTCCACCACTTCACAACCAAACATGACCTTGTACCTTTTACATCATGCTAAAGGCATTCTAATTTAATGTTTTTTGTTGTGAAGGATGATTACAATATATAATTACTTAGGTTTCAGCTGCAAATTTTAAAAATACTGGGTATGTTTGAGCATGAGTTGAGAAATATTAGGTGTTACATGCAAAGAAACTTTTAATGGTCTACTTAAGTGCCATGATACATGACAAAATTTCAGCTAGTTGATTCCATAGTTTAGTCAAAAGATCGAATTTTTGTCGTATCCTAGAAGAGACAATTTAAGCAACAGAAAGAATGATAGATTTGATCTAGATTGCCCATTGGATTGTCATATGAGTATATGACTTAACAATTATGCTAATTACTGCATGACATGTCATAGTAATATCACCCTTAATTACTTAGACCTTTTTCCGTGTATGAACTAACAAAGGTCTTACTTGTTTTGCAGAACAAGCTGGAGGATATATACAGCCTTCTGCGCTTTTTGAGAATTGAGCCATGGAGGAACTGGGGATTGTAAGTTTGCTAATTTTCTGGTCCTAGCTTTTGTCACAGGGGCGGACCCAGGATTGGGCCAGGGGTAGGCAAGAAAGTGAGTTGGGAAGAAAATTAGTTGGGCTGGAAAGAAAATGAATTTGGCCCAAGGGTAGGTAATAGCGCAAAAATACATGGGCTAATTTTTTTTATCAAAATCCAGTTGCCTACCCCTGAGCCTTACTGGGTCTGCCCCTGAAGAACCCGTTAGATCATTTTACTAGTAGGTCATTACCAAAGCTAACCTGATAAATAGTTTAGTTTTCATAATACTTGTTATCAGACGATCAAAGCTCAACGTTTGGAGCTCAGATTGCTTCCTTAAATTTTTTTATTGGGTTCCTTATATAATAGCAGTATAGATTTAATATAACTCCTATTAGAGTGAAATATTATATCTTGTAGTACCTCAATTATTTACTATGTCGTAACTATTTTTCAACAAAAAAAAATATGACTTAGTAAATATCACTATCATGAAGTTGTAAGTATCACCCTGATTGTCGTTTGTAAATTTAGCCAGACTCACATGCATTGAAACAATATCAGTCTTACACTCTCTTACTATCCATTCATGTAATAAACTATAGGTGGAACAAACTTATACAAAAGCCTTATGAGGAAGGAGATGAGCGTGGATTGCAGCTAGTGCAGTCTATTTTAAAACCCATCATGTTAAGGAGAACTAAATCAAGTACCGATAAGGCAGGCAGGTATGGTTACTATTACGAAACGCTCTTTATTTGTGCCTACTGTTTCCTTTATTTTTTAAAATAAAAATGAAACTAGGTGCAATTGCTTTATATATGGATTCTTTTAAATATTACAGGCCAATTCTGGACCTTCCTCCTGCAAATACAGAAGTTGTTTATTGTGAGTTGTCAGAAGCCGAGAAGGACTTCTATGAGGCTCTTTTCCGTAGATCTAAGGTGTAACCTTTATTTGAACATAATTAGCATTTTCTTGTATAATTCAAGCACTAATGATCTATGGATTATGGATGGCTTGGCTGAGTTTTGGATGGTTTTATAGGTAAAGTTCGATCAGTTCGTCGAGCAAGGCAAGGTTCTTCACAACTATGCATCTATTCTAGAATTGCTTTTAAGGCTTCGACAATGTTGCGATCACCCATTTCTTGTCATGAGGTTTGTTCTTCTGCACTTGTATGGAAATTGGGCTCTAATAAAATTGGTATCAATAATATATATATTTCTGTATGCATAGCACGTGTTATTTTGGTGTGCAGTCGTGGAGACACACAAGAGTACTCAGACCTAAACAAGCTCACAAAAAGGTTGCTCAAAGCGGAGGAAGGTGTGTCCAAGGCATACATAAAGGAGGCGGTAGAGGAGTTGGAGAAAGGGGAAGGTGGAGAGTGTCCCATCTGCCTTGAAGCCTTAGAGGATGCGGTTCTCACTCCGTGCGCTCACCGCATGTGCCGGGAGTGCCTCTTCTCCAGCTGGCGCTCCGGTTCCTCCTCCGTTTCTGCTGGTCTTTGCCCTATTTGCCGAAATACCATAAGCAAGCAGGATCTGATCACCGCACCGACCAGTAGCCGTTTCAGGATTGATGTGGAGAGTAATTGGGTAGAGTCATCCAAAGTCTCTTTTCTCCTGAGAGAACTAGAGCTGCTTCGTGACTCCAAATCCCAGTCTACTGACGGTGGGGCCAAGAGCATTGTGTTTAGCCAATGGACTGCTTTTCTTGATCTTCTTGAGATCCCCCTTTCACGGTAAATTGATCTTTTATTTTGTAGATAATTTCTGTATTTTTTAGGGGAAAATACTCACTTCTTTTCTATTTGTTCAGACGTCATATAGCATACTTGAGATTGGATGGGACCTTGAGTCAGCAGCAGAGGGAGAGAGTAATCAAGGAATTCCGAGAAGATAGGAATATTCTTGTCAGTGTTTATTATCTTTATGTTTATGTGTTCTATGTTCTCTTTTTTATATCTATTACATGTATTGTGGTTTCTGAATAACTGTGTAACTTGGTAGGTATTGCTAATGTCACTAAAGGCTGGTGGTGTTGGAATAAATCTAACAGCAGCATCCAATGCCTTTCTTATGGTATGATATTTTCTGTAATGAAAACTTGAGATACAATTTATCTTTCATCGAGATCAAATTGTATAGAGGAACAAGTTCGAAGAATAGACAGTGTTGATAATTATTGGGATATATGGTTACAGGATCCATGGTGGAATCCAGCAGTCGAGGAACAAGCTCTGATGCGGATACATCGTATTGGTCAAACAAAACCCGTCTCTATTAAGAGGTTTATTGTCAAGGTTCTCTTTCTTTTATATTTACTTCATTATTTTCTTCTATAGTATAGGTCATTTATAGGAATTTCCGATTATATTAGTGACTTATATAGATGTCAAATGGGGAAGTTTGTTAAGGGATGAATCCTGTCTCTAATGCTGCATAAATACGGTTCTTGATTTGGTTAATTTTACAAGATAAAATATAACATTCAAATCTAGATTTTTTTTTATATAGAACTAAAAAAATCATATAAACAGAACAAGCACAAAGCAGTTGGAATTTACAAAAAAACAGCTCCACCGTAACTGCTACGGTGGAGGGTGAAGAAAAGGTGTTCCAGTGCTTCGGTGCGGTGAGAAAAGGTGTTCCACCCTCCTGCTACGGTGGAGCTGTTTTTTGTAAATTCCAACTGCTTTGTGCTTGTTCTGTTTAAATGATTTTTTTTAGTTCTTTTAAAAAAAATCTCAAATCTATGGTCAGTGAGAGTCTACTTTAAGTTTTTGCAAAACAACGCTCTGAAATTTATTTGTTTGGTTTGTTGGGTTGCAGGGCACAGTGGAAGAGAGGATGGAAGCAATACAGGCAAGAAAGCAGAGAATGATATGCGGAGCACTAACTGATCAAGAAGTACGTACAGCACGTATACAAGAACTCAAAATGCTCTTTTCCTAAACTTTCTTTTTTGCTTTCCACTAAGAATTTTCTTTTAAGTTCGTCTCTGACACTGTTCTGTTTGTAGCTTAGAATAACATTCCAGAAATGGGCCGAATGAGTTTTTTTTGTAGAATTTACAATAGTCAGGATCAATTAAATTTGTTCTCAGATAATACTTGTAAATTAGCTTAGGCATGGTTTTGTTGCTGGAGCATAGTTTCAAACAAATTTATGGAGGAAGAACCCCTTCCTTTCTCAACGATAATTTAAACTTTTCTCCTTCGAAAAAAATGATTGGAAACCATCTCTTACCGAATTGGAATATGCTAGCTGTTTAATTGCATGACTTGCAGCAGTGTAACTTTATTTCTGCTAAAGACTAAAAATGATATTTTTAAAACTATTCAGAACTGAAATTAAAAACTATCGATATTTAAAAATACTCTTTTCCAATATATACTTCTAAAGACATCAGCAAATAAACGTGTAGAACTAAATAAGAAACTCTAGTGTGGACTATATAGCCATTTATCAATGCAAAAGGACTTTAAAAATAATTACATGAGAAGACTTAGGGAGAGTTTTGTCTTTCTGTGTATCTCAATTTTGAAATGTTTTTCATGACTATCATGACTTTCAAATTTTAACAAAATTATACATAAGTTTTGAACATGTCTTCAATAATTTTGAATGGACTCAAAAATGTTGAAAATATTTTAAATTCCGAACAAACAAGCAAGCTGCACCAGCCTAAGTACAAAAAAAATTATGGATGTCGAGTACTTGCAAAGAAAATTATTTTTAACATTTGTAACTGTCTAACATTTCATAACAAAAATATGGATGTCAAAAATTTGAAAAACCAGGATGGGCAAATACAAGTCCATGGGGGAAGGAGGGAAACTCTGGATATCTTACCTGCTTTGATCTCTACTCAAAACCTAAAACAATATTTGACCAAAAGGACTAATCTGCATTTCTCAATTAAAATATGGATGATAAAGCAAAGCAAACAATTAATATCATCTCAACTCAAGCATTATACAATAAAAGATGTTCTAAAAAGCAATAAAATGGTGCTTAAAGCTGCAAATAAATACAGAAAAGCTAGCAAAAGTGCCATTCTAACATTGAAAATAGAGCATTACAGCAGAGAATAATAATCTTTTTTTTTAAGGACAAAGGTCTGTATGCTTCAATTCAAATAATAATCTAATTGTTCACTTGAGGAGGTATTGTGTTCTGAAAGAAGTATTTGTATCCAGCATAGAGTGCTGACACAGTCAATGTGCCGACAATGAGGTAGGTGATGATAGATGTGAGGCTGAGTTGTGCGGGCCCCTTCTTTTGTTTGCTCTGAGCAAGCAATGCCTTGGGCTTGATTCTTGCCATTTCAACAATCTCTGTTATGTTATCACTTTGTTATCACTTAGGCACGTCAATTATCATATTTCAACAATGTCTCTAATGAGACATGGAATGTGCCAAAAATAACAAAAAGAGTAAATTCACCCATTTTTCAGTTGTCCCATAAATTTCAAATGTTCCCAAAAAGCCCACTAAATAACCAAAGAACTTGTCCTGAACAATCCTCTTAAGTACAGTTCTGATACCTGAATTCATTTTCCGTTGAAACCATTGACCGAGGTTTAAATTGACAGAAATTGGGAATTATCCATTTCAGTAGAATATCAGAAATACCTTCCACCAAAAAATGTATTGGTAGGAATTTCCATTTATTTTACTAAAATATGGAGTAAGGATTAATATGATTAAATTAAACTATTCAAGGACCAGAATAAGAACCTAGAATATTAGGGTTGAAAGGAAAAAAAAAATGGCGAAACTCGGAGGACTATTAGTTCAATTACATAATAAATTTTATTGTGATATCCGTTTAGAATGCACTGGTCACAGGTTTCAATGCCAAATTACAGTTCCAAATACAATTTCTAACCCAAGATACAGTAGCTATTTATGTATAATCAACCCAAGAAAACAATCTCTGATTTAAATCCTGTATCAGTTGTGCTTTGTACCAGCTTGTACCCAGCCATACAAGCAGAAATGGTTGCAAAATTAAATTAAATCGCGGCTTAATTGCACAACTGAAGTCTACTGGGAGCTTAATTAAGGCTTAGTAAAGTCCAATTAAATCTATCAAATAAGCTATTTTAGCAAACAGCGAGTTGTCTAGATGGATCGGAAGGCCAAGATCCGAGCATTGGGCGATTTTGCAAGGAGAAAAAAAACGATTGAATGGAAAGAGACTCACCGATTCTTGAAAAGCAAAGCGGCGAAGTAGGATGGGATTGATTGATTGATTGATGGATGGATGATCGGAAGAGAGATCTGGGGAGCAGCGCCAAGAACCAAGAATGTTTTGTTAATTAAAAACCACAAGGGGAAGATGGCCAGATGGATTTGTACTCTGGAATTCGGGTGCACCCGATGGTTAGTTTTTATACAGACAGACTACTTTGTGGAGAAAAATTATTCTTTCGTTGGGCCAGGCCAGCTGTTAACACTTTTTTTTTTTCCCCCTTCCTTCCATTATTTCGGGCTATATTCTTTCATTGGACTTTTTATTCTTTAAAAGTATATCAGGTACACACATGATAAACGGAATCTTAGTTTTTGTGCACAAAGGAATCAGAACTTCAACAACTGTCTTTTAAGGAGCTAGGGTGTGATGTACTCACCAAGAGGATTTGATGAGCACAACTCTAAAGGTATATTGGATCGACTTCAAACGACAAATTCAAACCGTTAAAATTCATGTACTTCATGAGTTATGCATGTACATGCAAAATTTTGCTAAGTTTTGAATTCATTTGCTACAAGGTCAAGCGGTCAAAGAAATGATAAAAATTGAATATATAAAACAACTTATAAAAGTTTCATTTCTTTGACCGCTTGACCTTGTAGCAAATCAACTCGAAACTTTCAAAAATTTGCATGTACATGCATCACTCATGAAGTACATAGATTTCAACAGTTTGGATTCGTCGTTCGAAGTCGATCCGATATACTTTTGGAGTTGTGCTCACCAAATCCTCTTTGTGAGCACATCACATCCTAGCTTTGCTCGTCTTTTAGTATATTTTACTAGATCTAAATCTTTAAGGAAAAGTTTGATAGATATATAAGGATAAAAAATTATTTTATACTAAAAAGGGGGGTGTTTGGCATGACGGATTAAGGAGGCAGCACATGATTAAGGCTGAAAGGAGAACATATATACATAATTCAGCCTTAGTTCTTTGGTTATTTAGTGGGCTTTCTGGGCTTTTTCTTTGTGCCTTGAATATTTGGTTATGTAACTCTTTTGGACTGTGAACAAATGTAGTGGGCTAAATTGTTAATTGGAGCGGGCTCTTTTGTTTAATTAACTAAGCCTTGATTTGTTGTAATTTCCATGCGAATATAAAAAGATATAATTATGGATGCAGAAATCAATTGAACGATTCAAATATCTTTTTTTTTTTAAGTATATATAAAGAATTAATGTTTTAAGTATGAAAATTATGTCCTTTCATCAAATATGTCTGTGTACTTTGCATACTTTGCATGAGACTCTATCAAGTTACCTGTTTAATTTTGTATGCTGCATTGTATGATATTAGTACATTATTGGAGTCGATCTTTTTTCTGTATACAATTTTCAAAAATCATTTTTAATATTTATTTTTAATATTTATTTAATTCTTAAGCATAAATCACTTTTTTTTTTTTTGGGAAAAATCCGAGTCTCCTCGAATCATTCTGTTCCAATGTATCATAACCAAATTGCAAATCAACACCACACATGACAAGTACAAGTAGTTATGAACTCCTCCAGTTTTAATTTTGCACAACTTTTATTCTTTCCTTTTGCCTTTAAAAGAACCCTTCAAACAAATACACTTGATTAAAACAAATAACAGGAGGTGCTCTCCATTCCACACAACAATCTCCAGTGTACTAACAAGTAACAACTATCTACCTGTGCTGCTGCTTACAAAAAACTGCTTCACTAGTTTATAACTGTTGATTACACATATTTTTTAACATAATTAAAATCCTAAGAGCTAACAAGCACTTGTGCTTCATTCAATTCATCTGAGAAGCCAAGCATAAAACCTATTTGATTTCTCCACTGGCGCAATATCGAGTTGACAGTGCTTTACACAACACATATATATACCCCCACATCAAAGGAGGGCTGCAGAAACTTCCACTATTATTATTTGCGAGGAAAAAAAATGACACCCTTCTAAGGCTGTGTACAAGATTGATGCATGCATAAATCCCACAAAGGTTGGCTAAGTGTGCGGTACAATTGTGCCAACATAGCCGACACCTACTGTGAAGAAAGCAAATGCTTGAAGGAAGAGATATATGAAGTAATGGTTATTCCCAAATGCCAGATCGTAGCATCCACAGAAGAAGAGGTATGCTCCGGTTCCCAGCTCCAATAGGTGCAGCCTAGTTATATTTGGTAGCAATAGATCACATAAAATTTATTCATTGCAAGAAAATAAAATATCATTATAAGTACACTGCATACCTCTTGCCTATAAAAGACAATATATATTAAACATGTGCATACCTCTCGCCTATACGGAAGCGAAATTTCTTGGTAGATTTGGCAGCTGTTTTAGTTTTGAGACCCTCTCCAAGCTTTTCGGTGACAACCCATTCATTCACTCGTCCTGCTTCAAGCAAGCCTATTAAAGTAGCTTTTGTTCTGTGCAACGACATTACATTCTCAAAACAGATCCAAAATACCAGCAAATGAAGTGACCTACAAAGATAGCAAGCTGTTAGTATAATCGCTTGACGTACTGTTGTTGTTACTCTTTACGAATTAATTAATGTGGATTTGAGAAATATTAATTAATTATACCTAGGAGTGCCAACAGCATTAAGAAGGGTGATCATGGAAGGTATATAAACAGCACCCCATTTTGGTATTTGTACCTCAGGAACCAGAACAGTTGTAGGAATTACCACACAGTAAAATACAAATGTTACAATATGTGCCACCACCTTCCTCACAAAAAAGAAGCTGTAGATGACATGAATCTTTTTCCAGAGATTTACTTTCTGCGTGTTAAAAATCAAATGATCATGTTAATTACTAAAGCAAAAAATAAAGTGTTAATAAAAATCATGCCATGTTGTTTTGTTCTGATGGACTGACCTTGTTTGTAGCAATCTCCTTGAACATTTTTCTGAGCAAATTGGCGGGCCCACAAGACCACCTGTGTTGTTGATATTTGTATGCTTTGAGTGTGCTTGGCAACTCATTCTTAACCTGAAACGGCACACAATTAATTAACTATATAGGAATTAATTATTATTAATTTATAACATCTAACACGCAATCATCTTATTTGTATTTGTATCAGATAATATGTGGAAATAGGGGATGGACTCTCATATATGTGGAAATCAATATGAAATCATAACTGATATATATATATAATAAACTCTAGGGAGTTGAACTGGTACCCTGATATCACCAAGGAAAAGAAATTTCCAACCCTTGAGGCTAGCACGAACCGCCAAATCCATATCTTCAACGGTAGTTCTGTCCTTCCAACCCCCTGCTTCATTCAGAGCTGATATCCGCCACACTCCCGCTGTCCCTGCACATGCAAATTAAGCACAATCGAACATTACTATTTGATTGATAACTAGTAGGAGTTGTGGGAGATGAGATGTGTCGGGGCTTGATTAATTATTATGTACATACCGTTGAATCCGAAAAAGGCGTAAGTGGAGGATCCGACTTCCTGTTCCACCGTGAAATGGTAATCCAGAGACATCTCTTGCATCCTTGTCATCAAGCATTCATCCGCATTCACTGCATCCGATTGATTCACAATTACATTTTTTATATTGGAATTAATACCAAAGGTCAATTAAATATGAGTAATGACTAATTTCAATTGTAGTTGTTTACAAGAAAAAAAAAAAATCAATTTTCCTCATTACGGTGCTGTAAAATTACAGCAATGGTGAAAGCACATTTTATGGCAACTTGCGCATAATTTAAGCTCCTTATTGTGGCATTATATAGGAGCATTAATGCATTATAAATTTATAATTTAATAAACAGATCAAGTCGTTGCTCTATTAAACTTGTACATGACATGACATGACTGACTATATTTCTGGGTAACCACATTACATGACATGACTGACTATATTTCTCTTTACTTTTGTAAAATAAAAAGCATATGGCTGGGAAATTAATAGGTAACCTAGTGTCGGTGGAAATTATCCAATAAACCAAAAGTAATTTATTAAAGAGAAGAAAAATATATATGAAGGAAAAGGAGGGAGATAGTGAGAATAAGTGTCGGTGGGAAGAGGGAGACATATAGGTCCACTGCTTTAAAAGCTACTAGAGTGGCAACTTCAACACCAACGGAGCATATAAATGAAAACAAATAAATATAGAAATGGACAGACTATAGATAACAGCATAAAGTGCACATGGGTGCAGAGAGATTTGTCAGGCTCTGTTCCTTGCTTCTCATTGCTCCACGTATATCTTCTTATGTTTATGTTTTTTTCTAATAAATAATTTAGTAATATGTTAGCACAATTCTAAAAGTATATCGGATCGACTTCAAATAACGAATTCAAACTGTTGAAATTCATATACTTCATGAGTGATACATGTACATACAAAATTTTAAAAGTTTCTAGTTTATTTGCTACAAGGTCAAGCGGTTAATAAAATAAAACTTTTATAAATTATTTTATATATTCAATTTTTATCATTTCTTTGACTGCTTGACCTTGTAGCAAATGAATTCGAAACTTTTAAAATATTGCATATACATGCATCACTTATGAAGTATATGAATTTCAATGATCATGATTCATCGTTTGAAGCCAATCCGATATATTTTTGGAGTTGTGCTCACCAAACTCTCTCCGTGAACATATCATACCCTAACTCTGCTCTTACTAATAATTAATAACCTCTTTCTTCTCAGAAAAAGGATAAAGTGTAACAACTGCTTCTAGCTTGTGCCAATGCAGCTGTTACCAAGTGCATATATACTTGCCTAAGGGCCTTCGAATAAAAAAAAAAAGTGCATATATACTTCCTATGGGATTTTTTGTTTTTCAAAAAAAAGGTAGAAAATGCCTACAAAATTTAAATTAAAGCTTGAGCAAGTTGGGTAGAGATTAGAGAAGCAGTGGAATAAAGGCAAAGATAACAAAGCATCAAATCGAGATACCCCACAAATTGGTCTAATTAAGTAGTATGCTAGTATAGTTAACCCAGCCAAGAGAGTAGTTACCATAACAAAAGATTATATGATGACCCCACATATATATCTTGTTCTTTAACAACCTCAATTGCAGATATTAAATAAAAAAGGAAGTATAGGAATGCTATATTGCTATATATTGTTAGAGCCTCGGCTCCTATGTCCTTTAATATTGTAGCTTGTATTAACTATTACATACCTAACTACTAAAACTTAGGTGCAGTATAGGTCGAAAGCGACCACGTCCCATCCGCATGACTCACATGAAACAAACCAACTCCTATTCTTTTCTTTTTCTTTCTTTCAATGCAGTCCCTAATTAAAAACATGATCAAACTGCTAATTAACTCACCGACTCCACAGTTGATAGATGCATTTGTTTTGTTATTTGTTATTCATTTATTGTTTTTGTCTTATCAGTAATTTGGTTATTATATATATATATATTTATGAATTGTGATGGATACTATATAGAACAGTAAGGTGAAAGGCAAGTCCAAATCTTAGCACGTGACTTTGTTCCTGTCTAATCTGCTGGTCCCTGTGCAACCTTTTCATCCAACAAAGTGATAATAAAACACTTGCATAATTAATAAAACTACAACTCTTAGCACCCAATGTAAATATTGCAGTCAATTTCCAATAATTTATTTACTCCATTTAGTAAACTTCTCCTGTTGACGTTGAATATTCTATACTGTTGACTTGACCAACCACAAAACAACATGATATTTTTTCTTAATGATATTTTTTCTTCTTTTTTTCTTTTTGCCAATGAAGACAATGTGAAACTCAGTCAAGAGTAATTACAATAATATGTTGTATGAATTACCCCGGAGGACAAAATATAATACCCTACAATAATTGTCTGTAAAATACAAATCTAGAAGCTTAATTTTTTGTCTTTTGAGAGAGTTCTAACAGGGAATCTAAAATTAGCAATGATGATATTTTGTCCTTTATTGTAGCAACTCTCATCAGGAATCCCAAGTTCAATATGGATCTTTCAAAGCACCAAAAGTCAGAATGATTATTTCTTACCAATCCCAAGTTGGATTAATTGGTAAGAAATTTCTAATTTTTGTGATTTAAATTAAATTATAATAAAAGTAGTGATATTATGTATCATTCAACTTAGATGTAGTATTTCAAATATAATATTTACTGTGAATTATATTAGCTGACAAAATAGGTTTTAGTTGAGTTCAAAATAAGAGCAGCAGATTTTAAGGAAGACCTTATAGCTAGACACCAGACCAGAGTCATGCATGAAGCATGTCATTGAATAATTTTCTTGGTTACCAAAGCACATGTATTATGTTTCCTCTTAAGGCTTTCTATAAAACATAATCAAATCCTAGGAGTATGATTGAAGTAATTCCAGTGAAACTGGGTTGTAGCTTCTAAAAGGGAAAAATAATGATAATGTAAAGGTGGGTTCCCTGGGAAAGAATGCATGCCTAGGAGCCTCTTTTGAGTTTCTTGTCGGTGAGATTGGTTTACTGGGCCCCACATACATGGGCACCACAGGACTTCGGAAATAAAACGTGGATCTGCCGAGAAGCTCGCGCCGGCTTCCACGCCGCGCTTCTCTAATCTCTCTGTCAATGTGGACCCACCTCCCCCCATTTCGCACATTAAATGGTTTCACTTTTTTTAAGTCTCTAATCTCTATATATATTAATTTTTTATATAACATGAATGAAACACGACAGTAGTTTATCATATTAGAAAACCGGTGCAGGAGAACGTGCACATACCATTTATATCAAATAAAATATTATAGAAATAAAATATTATAGACGCCTTATTGACTAGATTAAACGACTATGACCGAGTCATTAGCATTGGCTGTCACTGACAAAAAAATACTACGGTGATTGACATTTAATCAACATGTTCAAATGTAATCAGATCGGATCATTAGACTAAATATATACTCCTTATTTAGGAATGTAAATCCAGAACTTTGATTTTAATAGGAAATTATATTTTATATATATATATATATATATATATATATATATATATATATATATATATATATATATATATATATATTATATATATATATATATATATATAATTATAGCAAATTATGCAAGCAGATGGAATTGCACCCTGGACCCTACCATGTTCTGAATTAAATTGGAAAAAGCAAGAAAAAACAAATTTCTTGCTAGGAGAAACTGTGGCAAAAAAGAAACTAGGAAACCAGTCCACCGACACTTTTCCCCAAATATAAAGAAACAAAAACAAAACTGCTATGACACAAGGTATAGTTACAAAACTCTCCTTCTCTGGATCACTATATTGTAACAACATATGTCAATATGTCATGTTGAAAAAATCCCAAAATAGGAAACTTTCAATATTTAATCTATAGGAAAATACAAATAAAAGATAGGTTGGTAGGGGCATGGATCTTGGATATTTTTTTTTGAGAAGAATGGATCTTGGATATGCCATCTAGAGGTGCTACTTTTATCCGTTACCCGGATCCGATTCGGAACCGAACTGGATCCGGTTAATTTGGGTATGATATGGTTTAAAAAATATAACCGGTTAAATTATGGGTACGGTTACAAAATTAATAATTTAATATCCGATTCGGATCCGAACCGATATTGTAATGGATAGAATATGGGCTTGAATTAGTTATCCGACTCATAACCGAATCTGACCCGATACCCATATAAATACCCGATAAAACATATATTAATAACTATGAAAATACAATTTTACATATAATCAAATTAACAAATGTCACGCCAGTAATCACATTTTGCATATTATTTTTTTAATAAAATTTATTGCTCTGAATATATCTTTCAATATCTGCCTTATATATCCTCTGCATAATTATGAAAATTTATTGCTCTGAATATATCTTTCAACATCTACCTTATATATCCTCTGCATAATCATGAAAAATTATTGCTCTGAATATATCTTTCAATATTTGTCTTATATATCCTCTATATAATCATGAAAATTTGTTGCTCTCATTGATATGTCATTTACAATAAATCTCATTGAAATCAAATATCTGCCATAAATTTAATTCTCTATTAAAAAATTAGTATTAATATTCTATTCATGGATTTTTTGAATCATAGAAAAGAAAATTACCATCTCCAATATTTTACTTTCTCAAATTCTTGGGAGTTGTGACATATACCCGTTTTGGATCCAGAACCGCCCATATCCGGACCGGACCCGATAATCCACAAACAAGTTATGGGTATCTATCTATCCGGAACCGAAAGACTGGACCCGAAATATCTACGGATAGATAGGTATCCGGATCCGGACCCGACCCGATTTGAAACAAATAAGTATATGGATCGAAATTTGAACCCGAACACTTTTAGGATACGAATCCAAATATAATAGTATCCGGACCCGACCCGACCCGATAGCACCTCTAATGCCATCTACCCAATAAAGACCTAGAAAGTCCCTTCTAGGCATCATTAAATTTTTTGTTTGACAAGTGGGGTTTCATTAATAACGGTGATATGAGCGTGATTACTTAGTTGGTACTAATTAATGTTACATTAAGGGTCAAGCGTGCATGAGCTATATTTATTGATTGAAGATGCACTTGATTTTAAGTGGCAATCTTCATATGATGGGTCCAACATGCAAAGATAATCATAATTATATATTAAAAAAAAAAAAAACAGAGAGAAACACATGAAGCAAGAGGTGTACCGAATTTCCAGCGGGCTTGGACGAGGCCGATCTCAGGGTTATGTACCAGAAAAGGAATGGTACGCCACAAGAAGTCGGGTTCGGGTTGAAAATCTGCGTCGAAAATCACAACGTAATCGCAGTCCTTGACATATCCATGCTTCATCCCCTCTTTCAGAGCACCCGCTTTGTACCCGTGTCTGTTATCACGTATCTCGTACTTTATGTTGATCCCTTTGCTCGCCCATCGATCACATTCCAACTGTACCAGGTCCTGCACTGTGCAATTCACACTCAATTTGTTACCTTGTCATAACTTCTTTTATATATATTTAGCTCATTTTGGTTCTAATTAAGGTCACTACATTGTAGGAAAGGCAATTGATTAAACAGTAAGTCGATTTTTATCTGATTAACCAAGGGTGTTGATCTGGACCGTTTATTAGTTTGATAGAACGGACCAGATTGCATGGTAGACTCAAGCAGAAAATGTCACCATCTCCCCCAACGGCTTGAAATGAAGCAATTGAGTTACTATGTTTTAGTCTGTTACACACAATAACATATTTGCTGTACCGTGTCACACCTCTCTCTCTCTCATATAGAATCTATGATTTTGATGCCACGAGGCACGAGTAAAGATTGCTATCTCGAGATATGGTAAGGCAAGACAACAGGACAAAAGTCCAGATCAATTATCAGAAAGCACCGTTGGTTTTGTAATTGTACCGTACCAATACCAACAAATGCGGAGGTTGAAATAATATTAACCAAATTCACAGGCAAGAAATTAACCTGATCGCTTGTAGGGATGTTCATTAGGTCCGGTTTAGTCGGTTTTGAACAAAACTGAATTAGTTTGGATTAAATGGTTCATTTTTTTTTTTATTTAATGGTTCGGTTCGGTTCGGTTTGCTTTTTAAAAACCGAATTATAATTTCGGTTCGGCTAGGATTGAAAATTTTCAAAACCGAAATAACCGAACCGACCGAACTTTTATATATTATGAATTTGGTCCGGACCACCCTGGTTTATTTCTTAATACTCCAGTTTATTTCTTAATCAATTTATTTAAATATTTTAGTTTATTTCTTAATACTCCGGTTTATTTCTTAATATACTTTGGTTTATTAGAAATCAATTGTTTTAAATAAAAAAATTAATATATTTTGATTTCAACCGAACAAATCGAAATAAAATTTTGGTTCGGTTCAGTTCGGTTGCAATGTTAAATCAGTTCAATTCAGTTCTATTTTAAAAACCGAATCATTACTTTAGTTTGTCTAGTTTGGTTGGGTTGAAACCCCTGATGAACACCCCTGATCGCTTGGCCCCAAAAGAATTTAACAATGTTAAAAAAAAAAAAAAATCTCTGACTGATTAAAGGTTACCTTAATGACTGGGTCAGTTGAGTCGTCGAGTACTTGAATGATGATGCGATCGAACGGCCAGGACAGCCCACATGCTGCTCCTATTGACAACTGGTACACCTGCACATGTTTACCATTTCTCAAAATTATGAAAACAACAAGTAATTAAAATGGAAAAAAAAAAAAAAAACACAATGAGGCATTCCTCAGATGTTTGTTAGTTGTTACCTCTCTTTCATTGTACATGGGGATCTGAATCAGCACCATGGGATACGCCGAATTGCCGAGCTCCAGATCATCGCAAATGGGCTTGAAACGGTACCGCTTGTGGGGCCCCCTGCCGAAGAGCTTGATGAGTACAATGACAATGGCCATGTACACTTTCTCGGCCAGCAGCATTACCGACATTACGAGGCATAGAAAAACCAATAGCTGAAGAAGCGGCACTATGACCGGCGCCTTTATTTGCTGCCATATCACCCCTATTTGCTCTGTTACATCGTCCCTCGTACCTTGAAATGTCTCCGGTAGAAGTGTTGTTGTTGAAAGCCGGTCCATTAAAAATTTGATAATGCTCTCTGTTTCTCTCTGTCTATGAAGAGGGGGGAGATGGGGGAGGAGGTGGTGATACTGGGTTTGTATAGGTAGTTGTTTTTGTTTGATAAAGGTCCTTGAGGAAACTAAAAATTGAAAAGGATGGTTTTATAAAGGTGGTGGGGAGGCTGGGGTTTAATTTGTTGATGTTGATATATGGGGGTTAATTCATTTCTACCCTTGTTATTGTACAAGGAAAAAGGTCACCACAGAGAGTAGAAGCACACAAAAAAATGCTGCTTAATTCCTCTTTTTTTCTATTTTATTTTGCGGGAGTGAAATCGAAATTGCTGAGAAACTACGCAATTTGTGAACAAATTTCCAGAGGAAGAGAAACAGAGTGAAAGAAAGAAAGTGAGATTGCCCCCCTTTACAAAACCCTCACTCCAACTCCAACCCTCAGCAAGAAAATGAAATTAGGAGGGAGGGGAAGAAGGGTTATGCACTTGGTGTGTCGGATTTGTATGTATATATAGATAGATACAGCAATTGTGAATTGCCTACGGGCGTGTTGAATCCATATCTCGACGGTACCGTAAAAGATTCCCTTTTACAATTAGCTATTTACGGTTTGAGATTAACTCTCAGCCGGTTTGGGATTCGGGCTGACTGAGGGGGCAGTATTATTGGGCTTTGAGATTCGTGCTAAGTTAAAAGGAACGGGCCAGATCAGGTAATTGTAAAAGATTCCCTTTACGGTACCGTCGGTGATATGAATTCCGGGCGTGTTTGAAGCAAAAAAAAAAAGATAAAAAAGAAAGATAGATACAGCAATGAATGAATAGATAAATGGGGTTAATCTGTTATCCTATTTCACGGCTATGCTGTCTCAGTGTCTCTCTCTCTCTCTCTCCTCGTATTTTTTTCATTTTTACGGCTGGGGGTTATCTCACTCGTTTTTTTGGGGTTTTCTGTTGAACCTGTTCTTTTTCCTAAACAATAAAACCAATTGTCATAATTTACTTGAGTAACATATTGCATATAGCCATATAATGATACAAATTGATAAAATTGTACAACATAACAGTAAATAACATGTCTCCAAAATAAGAAAGATAATTAAAATTTAAAGATACACTAGCATATCAGTTACAAATGCAGATAATTATTCAAACTTCGTCATTAAATTCAACCTGAGCAATTAATTAATTATTAGGAGCATGACCTTCAAGTAATAATTGTTTCTGGACAATTAGAGTAATAGATGGAAATAGAAAGAAATATGACCAATTGATCCACTTAAATCTTCAAATGCCAAGTACAATGATTTTAAATTTCAATAAAATTAATTTACTCTGGATTTTCATATTTATTTTCATAATTTTAAAATTGAGATTTAAAGTTTGGTAAGATTGAAGCAAAAAATATCAATGTTTTAAATAGCGTTTATAGCGTCATAGCGGGAAGGCTACAGAAAAAGCTATAGCGAATAGCGTAGCTATAGCGGAAGCTATGCTACATAGCGTTTTTTTTTTACAAAAATTATATTATATATTTTTACTAAATATCAACATTATTTAAAGTCTCATAGAACAATAAATAACATCAAATTAATTAAGAAATTATAATATTCATATTGAACTAGTACAAAGTCCAAATTGTTGTTCAAAATATCCATATTAATATCATAAACTATTGATATTTTTCTATTCAAAATATCTTAAGCATTATGATTCATGACATAATCTTTTTTTTTTCTATTCAAATTTTAAAATATCTTAAGCATCATGATTTCTATTTAAAATTTTTCCAATTTCAGCGACAAGGGCTTCCTTCTCGGTTTGGGCAAATTAAAAGATCTGTAGCAACAAAGCTTTTAATTGATTTTGATTTGGACTTTTATTTAAAGCCCATATAAATTGCCTAAAAAAGCTCATTATGCATAGCGCACGCTATTTGCGCTACACGATATGCGCTATAGCGGCCGTAGCTCAATTAGCGCATTTTGATGCCATAGCTTAGCGTTTAGGGTCCAAAAACGCTATAGCGCGCTATTTAGAACACTGAAAAATATACATAAAAGATGGTATGGTTGCATCATTTTTGTCACCAACTAAGTTAGAAATACTCATAATTTGTGTGATTCTTGTCATTTTATCTAAAATTTACAACAATCATAAAAAATAATTTGTAATGTACTTGCCATCATTAAATTTGCCAACATTAAATTTAAAGTTCAAACAATCAATCCGAACAGTTGTAAATGATCTCCAGATGAAACTATACTTGCAAAGAAAATTTTACATTTTGTAGAATATTTTTAATATTATTTTAGATAAGTAAAAAGCTACTGCTTTTGAATGATTCGGAATTTTCAAATTTATTAATGTACAACTTTGAACTTGTAATTTAGGATGTTATAAACAAATTTATTAATGTAGTCTTGGTAGTCCCTACTAAGTTTTTAACAACAACAACAACAAAAATTATATTAAACAGTTTAGATAAATTAATTAAAATTTAGAAACAGAAATACAAATCACATTTGTATAATATTCATATTACCATAGCTCACTCATAAGAAAAATGTAGGTTATTTCTATACTGCTAGAAATTTTTTAACATATGGACCAATAAATCAGGAGCTGTGCCGGTCCATAAATGGAGGAGTATAGAACGTGTTCATCTAAAAATTAACTGTAGAAAGGAGTTAGAAAAATGAGAATAGCATAGAGGCTGTGGCGCTGTGCAGTGTCAAAAATCGAATACTCCAGGTACTTTCCAGCATTTACTAATTTAAAACGAAAACGAAATAAAAAAAACGAAAATCGAATACTCCAGGTACTTTCCCGCTTTATTTAAATGCTTTCAATTGAAGTATCTCAGATAACAAAACGAAATAAAAAAAAAGGGAACACGTCGGACGGGAAGAAGGGAGCCTCCACGTGGGGTCTCATGCGTTTGTTTGCATTCCATCTCCATGTTAATTATATAGCATACAATTTAAATTAAAATGAATGAGGCTATGGTTATATGCATGAAACATCCGTATTTTAGATTAAATTTAATCTGAACTATTTAGCATGATGTCTATATAAAATTTATTTGCAAACTAAAATTTGTATTTAAAAAAAAAAATACTACTTTTTAAATAGATATAAAAGCATTATTTTTAAATAATTTAGAATCTTTAGATCAAGTGACTTTTTTCCGTATCTAAACAAAAAATAAAAAAAATTAAAAAATATAAAATTTGATCTACAAATACATTTTCATATAATAATCATATCGAATGGTTGAAATCGACTATTTAGGAATTGTAAATAAATACATTGATTCAAAAACACAGACTAATATCTTTAGATCAAGAGGCCAACAAATCAAGAGTCTATTATATATCATTAATTTGTACCGTTGATTTTTTTTACCTTCTGAATAAAATGAACTCAAAATTTACGATTAGAATAAAACAAAATAAAACAACAATTCAGAATTTGTCATTTAAAGTTTAGGTTTTTAACTATTAGCCAAGGTATTAAATTTAGAAATAAGTCTTATAATCATTTGATATTCAAAGATTGCAAGATCAAGTCCTGCTCACTACTTTACAGTCTCTGTGAAACCTGTAAAAAAGATATTAAGACGATACAACATTTTTGCTTTTAGCATTTTTATGTGATGTAAAGAGATTTGCAATTGATATATCACAATTTATTGGAGGTGCATTATCCACAAATCAACAAATTTATAATTCCCTGAAAAATTTCTCATCTTAATTGGCAACCAATTTTCTGCAAATGCACCACATTTAATTTAGAAGCCTTATATCCTCATCAGATTAGTGATAACAACAGTCCGTTTTATCTGAAAAAAAAATTATGACTGCATTATGCGTGTAAAAATATTGAATAAAAATAATGTTTATATTTCGGCTAAAATATAAATAGTCTAATTTATCATATTTCATGCCTAAATGGTTAATTAATCCAACCCGTTCAATGTGCTTTACTTATTAAAAACTCATGGGATACTAAAATTGATTAATTAATAATGTTTATTATTTTTATTATTAAAAATTACACTATATGATGTGTAAGTATTTTATTTTTTATTATTTTGGGTCCAATTTTAAAAAATCTAAATAAACAGTAAAATGTTTCTAAAATAATAAAATTTAGTAACCAATGAGATTTTGATATGTAGTTAGTTAGATCGATCATTCGGACATAGAAATCATACTTAATTTCGACTCGGGCCGTAGTTAGGACAGATATGGATATATGGAAGTCAATTGACCACCATTTATTTTCAAAATTTATGTACCAAGACATTATTTTACTATATAATTAGAGTATATAGTATTGTTAAATTGATCTCCATATTTTTGTGAAAATTATATATGATGATTTCCATGTTTTTTTTGTATGTGTTTGATCCTCATAACTTGAAAACCTCTCTGCTCCTGAATTAGGAGGACTGGTAATAAATATTTTTGTGATTTATATTTGCATAATATTTTTGTCTGCCTGGTAATAAATATTAAAATTATATCAAAATTGATTTATTTAAATAAAAAATAATAATTTCCTTATTATGTTCTAATCCTTTCTTCTTTTAACTGTTGTCTCTGGGACTCTGGGTGATAAAAGCAGGTGATTTTATAGCAGCCCTAAAAAATTAAAAAGGCTGAGTTTATCTCCATGTGGCATAGATGTAGGTGCTGACAAGGTTCAAATTCATATGCGAATATGCGAGTGCATTGAATACAAGGTGCGATATTTTGCAATTTGCATTAGGTCAGCTCTTCCCAGATGTCGCCCTGCCCCGCTGGCGCTAGAGCCAGCTTCTCCGAGCATAATTTTTCCTAAATTTTTTATAGAGCGGCAAACGGGTATATTAATTTTTATCGGGTATATTAGAGGGTTAGATCTAGGGGTGAAAATGGATCAAATACGGATCATAGTGGTAAAATTATATCCATATCTGTTTTTATTTTTTCAGATATGGATACGTATTAATTTATTATATATTAGACAAATACGGATATAAATCGGATATTAAACGGATACGAATTATTTTTATCATAATACAATTTTTTAATATTATTATTTATTAAAAAATATATAAATATTATTTAAAAAATATCAAAGTTCATAGTATTTATTTATAGTGAATAATATATAAATTAAATTATATGGTATACATCTATATATATTTGAATACGGATAATTAAAATTTAAAACTATATATGTATATCCATATCTAAATTTTAATACGAATAGGATATTATTCCACTCCGTTTTCACTGCTAGTTAGATCACGGGTAAGAGCGTTAATGGTATGCTTTCGTATATGTGTTCGTTTGAAATTAGTTGAAATTCTATCTACTTTTATTTGTTAATATTGATTTCTATGTATTTTATCTCTACATGTGCTCTATGTGTAGAACAAATGCTGAAACAGTGAAAAACACTTATTTCCCCACTGCCAATTTACTAGGCAAGTAAAGGAAGAGCTAACTGCACAAAAACTCTTACTGGCAACATGCCAGTACTTAATTTGCACAATGGAACTATAAAGAGCTATGCTATGCATCACAACAGAAGGATATTAGACAATGCAAATTGTTGTATGCTTTGTCATATGGGGAGAGAGATGTAGAAAGATATCTACTGCTTGAAAAATTTGTTGAAATATCAAAAAGAAATTCTGAAAACAGTGCAGGAACAGAGATAATGACAAAATATCAAAGCTGTCTTTAAAATTTGTTGTTTCTTTCTTTTAATTTGATTTGAATCTTGTAAGTTTTTTTTAATTTAATTTTATGACTTATGTAACCTTTTGACACCACTGGTGTCAATATCAATAGAACCCGAAGACTATGACCTTCATATTTCTTAAAAAAAAAAAAAATTAAAACTTTGACTTTAAATTTAAAATCCAACACAATAGACATGATTTATATGATGTACATATTATGTCTATAGAAATGAGATGAGATTTGATGAATTTTTATCATACATCAAACTATTTAAAGTTTTAATTAGCGGTATAAAATTAATGTCCTGATTCATCATCATGATACCTATTATATGAAATGTAATGGTTAGCTCATCTATGTATTGAATAATATACCTACAAATTTACTATTTAATCTTCAATTTTATTAAATTAATTTGAAAATTAATTTTTAAAGGTATTAAATAACCACGGTTAAGTGATCTCTTTTCTTAATTAAATAGATAAGTATGTTAAATGGGGGTAGCTGGTTACATGATCACCCACAGAGAAGCTAGAGCGTTTTTCATGTTATTTCTCTCTTTATATTCATATCGTATATCTTACCCTCCATAAGGAACTTTTTTTCTTCTAGTTAATGAATGATAATTTTTCCAAAAGATAAAAAACTCATTAAACACATGCAACTAGCGCGTCGGTCCAATTAAGAAAATATAAAGATGCTGTGACAATTTACACGTTTCTCTTTTGCCAACGTCAACATGCATTACTGCCGACATTTTTATTAATATCCAAAATTAATGACAAATTAATAAATATACCCAGAACCGCTGGGTTTTTCGAAAAATGCCCAAACCGGCTAGATTCTGGCCGGTTTCTCCTTTTTCCTCTCCCAGAAACCGGCCAGAATCGGGCCGGTTTCTTCCTCTTTTTTTTTAGAGACACTATGAAGAGCAAGATAATGAAATCTAACACTGAAAATTCGAATTTTTTGTTTAAATTATTTGTTAGATTACTTCTTTTGATGTATAATTAGCATATTTATGCTAAAATACGCTATATTACTTGAAATTATGTTGAATTACACTATATTACATTAAATTACGCTAAATTATGTTAAATTATGGTAAAATACGGTAAATTACATATGAATATGGATGATATCTTTACTGAGAAGGCGAAAAACGACGACGAAACTTCAAACGGCCATAAACGACGCTCGAGTGTCTTATTTCAGCAAATGACCACTTTTCAAAAAGCTTGCGAAAATACGCATGCGTCAATGCTAGCGATACTAGATTTCAAAATTCAGAATTGCCAAAAAACAAAGGGAAGAGCCTCAAAACTTGAGTTGAAGTTTTCGATTAAGATTTTCATTTATATTATTCAATCTAAGTAGCTCAGTAAATTAGTTATATAATGAACTTGTAGAATACCAATTTTTACTATTTTTTGAATTTTTTTACTATTTTTTTATGATTTATGAAAGATGGCACAAAATCGGCCTAATTTAGCGTAATTTTGCATAGTTTAGCGTAATTTATCGTATTTCATTATAATTAGCAAAATTAGTGTAATTTAGCGTAATGTAATTTAGTATAATTTAACATAATTTAGCGTAATTTAATATAATATAGTGTAATTCAACATAATTTCAAGTAATTTAGCGTATTTTAGTATAAATATGCTAATTATACATCAAAGAAGTAATCTAACAAATAATTTAAAAAAAATTCGAATTTTAGTATTAGATTTCATTATCTTGCTCTTCATAGTGTCTCTAAAAAAAAAGGGAAGAAACCGGCCAGATTTTGGCCGATTTCTGGGAGAGGAGAAAACCGGCCAGAATCTGGCCGGTTTGGACATTTTTTGAAAAATAAAAAATTCTGGGTATATTTGTAATTAACTTTGGATATTAATAAAAATGTCGGCATTATTGCATTAAAAATATATGACCGACACTATTTATTTTAAAGAGAAGTACTTCGGTTACCGTGACATTAGTAATATTTAAGTCAAAATACTAGCAATTTCAAACTTATCAAATCCATTATAAACAGCGAATCCAAACTGTTCAAACCGATCTACTTCATGAGTAATGCATTTACAATAAAATTTATAATTATAAGAATTCATTTAGTATCAATCAAATAGTCAAATATGAGCTTTTTAAGTGAATTTTAATGCAGTCATTTTTCATTATTTTTTTTACTGCTTGACTTGGTACTAAAATAATTCAAAAATTTATAAATTTTGTATGTAAGCACATCACTCATAAAGTATATTGATTTAAACGGTTTGAATTTATCGTTTGAAGTCCGATAAATTTTGAAATTTAAAAATAGTAGCAAATACCAACTATATTATGGTAGCCAGACTCTTTAAAGAGCTAGCGAAGACCTTGAATTAAAAAAAAAAAAAAAATTGTTTGGGTTCTTCGTTTAATATGATTCTTAAAAATACTCTTTCTTTATCTGGTGAACTTACTTTGGTGGATGTAAAACTTTTTTTTATTTTTTCTTTTGTTTAATAAAAATTGTCATTTGATTTGACAATAAATCACTGACTAATTTAAAACAAAAAAAAAACAAAACACAACTGGATCAATTAAATAAATTAATAACACTATTCCATTTAGATATATTAAAGAATTATTATTATAATAATAATAATTAATAAATCTATTGGTTCTTCATGATATAACTAACCGACAATATTTTTAACTAGATTTTGCTTGAGGATCTCTGAGGCTAACAAAATTAACTATGTTAGCAAAGGGTTATTTACTAGTAGTAGTGCCTTTAATTTCTATTAATTAAATAGTATGGCAACACACCAACAAAATCCTATTGACCAGACAAACTAACATGCATTGCATGCTCCTTTCTTTTATTGTCCTTCATTATAAGCAACTGTTTTGAATTTGTCCAAAAGAAAGCAAAAATAAAATAAAAATATATGAAATTCACGTTTCTTGAAAACACAACATTTATAAGATATTTAAATGAAAAAAAAAAGATAAAAGAGACAAAAAAGAAAAGGAGTACTGATTTATAGCACTTTTTATATATGTTATAAAAATTGCACAATGGTTACAAATCCGCTTATTGGGGAACAACTTTAATTATTAAAGCAATCTTATTATAAGTTGGGACGGATTTAAGGGGAAAGGGGCTGGGCTTAGTTCATATGATTAAAAAAAAGTTCCAAAATTTATGGGTAAGTTCTATTATTTTTAATAAAATTTTCTAGTTTATTATTTTTATTAATGGGGTATTTGTTTGATTAAAGCAACAGCCTTTCTCGCTCTAAACATATCTTGTTAACTTTAAGTATTAATTTTTGTATTAAATTCAGTCTTGACTACGATAAATTCCTGATTTTGTCTCTGATTATAAATTTATAATGCATGTATCACTGAGTTACTAGTTGATTTCCAACAGTATGCACACATGTATATATAAAAGATGGGATATGAAAATGATGCATTATGGCTTTCTTGTATATTAGATTGTAAATTATTAGATTCAAAATCCAAACAATTGACTCAAATCATTTAAGATGATATTTATATTAAAATGTGCTTGGAGACTCTATATGTATGTATTTATTTATTTATTAAGATTATTTATGACTTTCAATTTCTTTTCATAAATTGAAAATACCGTAAATAATCTTGAGTAAATGTGTCGTATAAGCTCATTCCATTGCTATTGTTGCTAGGGGTGTTCATCGGTTCGGTTCGGTCCAAACCGAATTAAAATAGACACACCAAAGTTTTTTTCGGTTTTCAAAAATCAAACCAAACCAAACTGAAATAGAATAAGAACCGAACTGAACAAACTGAAGTAAATTTCATTTCGTTTGGTTGAATCGAAATAGGATGCTAATTATAAAAATAAATATTTTGTGTTAATTTTTTGAATTTTTTTAAAGATGGATTTAAATATTTTGTTTGGTTTGGTTTTAAACTAAACCAAGTAATATAAATTATGTCGTAATTTTTAAATTTTTCTAAATATTTGGTTCAGATGGGTGATGGGTTTAAAGATCGGTTCGGTAATCGATTTAATCTTGTTGAGTATTTTAGATATAGGAATTTGGTACTCTTTTTGCCTTTAATATTTATAAACCTTCGTACTCAATGAATAGGTTAGTTGCAAGCGCACAACCTATCGATTGTAGTATTTAGGTGTCGATCCGCAGGGAGATAGGGAAATACCAATCTTTAATAAAGAAAACTACTTCTAAAACAAAACAATAAAAGTAAAGTGGGGGGGTTTTGTTCTAAAATCCTAAGGTTGGGTTCAATACCCGAAAGAGAGGAGTTTCAAACAATAAATGTAAATAAAGGGAAGAAAGATTGGTTTGTTTTCAAGTTTAAGGAGATCTAGGGGCATTCGGTCTACAATTCCTTGCTAATTCTATTTATTCGGTTTGTTTAAATTCATGTTTGATTTGATGAGGTTTCTAACCTATGTTAGCCTTTGGAACAAATATTAATACAAATACTTCGGGTAGATGGATTAATGTGCCTCGAATTCTAGGGCTGTCACTAACCTAGAGGGATATTTAATCTCATGTTTCAAAGCAATATATCAATATTTGTTCTAAGGTGTCCTAATTAGGATTTGCCTTCGCCTTTCGGTCCTTCACCAAAATCCTAACCTTAATTTCTATAGTTCCGGATTGGATATCAAAGTACGATCGCTTCTAACCCAATCCTAAGGTGTGTCTTTATGGTTTCAATTAGTAGTCTCCTACTTGACCAATACCGGAATTTAATAAACTTAAAGCGGAAAAACACGATCAACGCGATTTCAAAACTACTTCAATTCAATAAACCCTAACCAGGTGAACTCAAAGGAATAAGTACTAATGAAATTCATAAAGAATAAATCACAGAAATTAATAATCAAATCCGATAACACAATCATAATAAAAACAAAGATCCGAATAAGCTAGAATTAAACAAGTTCATGCATTGACCTAAACCCCTAGAAAGAGAACTACTCTCTCTTGGAGAGATCCATAACAAAGTTTGGCAAAAACAATAAGAAATAAGATAAAGAAATGATTACACCCTTTCTTAGATCTAAAACCTCGATCTTGCCAACTCCTTGTTTGAATCTTCTTCTTCTCCTTCCTGGAAAAGCCTTCGAGAATTTCTGCAGGATCTCTCTCTCTCAATTTGTGGAAAGATGGATAGAATAATGATGGATCCTAAGAGAGATGAAATTCTTCTCCTTTTATAGCCAAAGGCCTTGCCCAATTTAGAGGATAGAAGTGGAGTTAGTGGGTGCACTCCTCAGACTGCCATGTCTATTATTGGCCTTCTAAAACGTGTTCCTTGGAGGCCAAGAATAGAAAACCTCTGGAAAATGCGAATTTCTGGCTGTCTGCGAGTCCAGTGCGTCCGCACTGGAGATGAATACGTGTGGTCTGGGTCGCACTGGCTCCAAATCTTCTTTGGTTCCAAGTTTCCTTTTCTGGATTTTCTGCAAATTTTCCTGAGTGCGTCCGCACTGGATCTGAGTGCGTCCGCACTGGCCTTGAATTTCTGTTTTTCTCTGAAATCTGGAAGTTGTAAAAATCGGCTAAGTAGCGAGTGCGGATGACCCCACTCGCACTGAAGGTGAGTGCGTCCGCACTGCGCTCGGACTTTTCATCTGTGAGGTCTGCGACGCTGAAAATTGGCTAAGTACTAAGTGCGTCCGCACTGGATGTCAGTGCGTCCGCACTGGATGATTTTTCTTTATTTTGCACTGTTTCCTGCATTGAAATACCTAGCGAACGCAGTAACTTGATTCTTGGTGTATTCTATTCATTTTATATTCAAAATACAAGATATTTGGTGTTATTTTATGATAAAAACTAGATCGACGGTGTATATAAAATACACCTATCAAATCTTTTTTAAATCGAACCAAACTATTAAATCAGTTTTTAAAATATAAACCAAACCGATCTATTTAATTGAAAAAAACCAAACTCTCTCACATTATGATTTAAAACCGATTAGACTGAACCGATGAACACCGGGCCCTAATTGTTGCAATATCTGTCATTGCAATTTCTTACTTCTTTTTTATATTTTAGTTCTGCCAAAATAAAATAAAGATAGTTTGTTTCTGATTGGGACGGATGTAGATCTTGTAGTAGCGATTATTGTACTCAATTGACCTCATTTTCTTAAATATTCGATATCAATGTACTGTATTTTAAAAAAATATTAAAAAATATACATACTTGCATCCTAAAAAAAAGCACACTTGTCTGACGTCCATTTTTCCATGCAAATTTTCTAAGAATGATATCCGTACTGATAGATTCATGTGCCAATGACCCTTAATAAACTTAATTACAACTCATAAGTGACTCGAGATTTGGATTCCGCCGAGGGCCAACCCGAAATCGAATGAAATAAGGCCTTCAATGAATCGGTCACGGACCAAGAACAACTCAGGACTCGGACCTCCTCCCGAAACCAGCCCCAGACCGAAAGAAAGAAAGACCAATGATTTACAACAAGCTTGCCCGATAAGACCCGGTTGGGTCGCGCGCAACATGCCAACTAAGACCTCATTTCGAGGCCAGCTTAAGACCAAAAGAAATGAGGCCCGAGGCCCAACAACCAGACGGCTCGACGAGGTCCGAACCGGGCCTTGTCAGATCAAGCCCGAAATAATTACACTTGACGAAGCCAGATTGGGCCATGTCCGACAAGGCCCAGTTCAATTTCGGCTTCTCGTCACCGCTGTTATGCGGATATCACCGCTTTTATGCAAACTCCTCTAACCGTTATGACAACGCGTATTAACGGTTATGAGTGACTTATTTAAGACAAACAGTTCGTTGAAACACGTGTCAAGTTTTTTCTAAACAAGGTATTATAGAGGTTTTTGTAACCTCGGCCGTCTTTCCGAGACGGGACGAGCCCAAGTCTCTAATTTTCTCCCCATACGATCTACTCCGAAATAGGACGTATCACATACTTTTTTTAATAAAGAGGAAACAATAAAATTTGAATATATGTTAACCCTTGTGGGTCAAATTGCTTAATTTCCGACTCCGGGAAGGCATATGTCAACTTTTTTATTTTAATTGTAATACATAGAGCCGTCCTAAAATAATTTGAAATAATTTTTCCATGCTATGAATGAATCTCAAGGAACTAATTAATTGCAATCTTCGAGTGTACTCTTTAATTAAAATGTTGTCGACCAATATAACCCAATATTTAAAAGTTGGTGCAAATCCCAAAACCGTTTTTCTTGGTCAATTAATTGGGAATCACTATTTTTAGTATTTTGCTACAAGTCAGTTTGACCAAGCAGTTCTACTTTATATGATAGTTCTCCTTGGGCACGTTTGAATCGTGCAAGGATTAGTACAAAAATAGTAATTTTTGAATTAGTAGTTGAGAATAGTGCTAATTCGAGTGGTTTGAAAATAACGTTAACTTTGAACTATTCAGATTAGTAAAAATATCGTTTGAATTGTATATTTAGAATGGCGATAGAGGAAATGAATAAAATAATAATTAAACTAATCTAATATTTAAACTAATATTATATTACATTTAATATTAAACTAATATCATATTACATTTAAACTAATATTTTTTAATACTAATCTAATATTTTATTTAATACTAATCTAATCTAATGTAATATTATATTTATCTAATACTAAATTAATATTTTATTTAATACTATTCTAATATTTAAACTAATATTATATTACATTTAACATTTAAACTAATATTATATTACATTTAACATTTTATATTATATTACATTTAATATTTAAACTAATATTATATTATATTTAATCTAATATTTTATAAATACTAATATAATATTTAAAATAATATTATATTACATTCAATATTAAATTAAATTAAATTAATATTATATTTAATATTTAAATTAATATTATATTATATTTAATCTAATATTTAAAGTAATATTATATTACATTTAATATTTAAATTAATATTATATTTAATATAATATTTTATTTAATATTAATCTAATCTAATATGATATTATATTTATTTAATACTAAATTAATATTTAAACTAATATTATATTATATTTAATCTAATATTTTATTTAATACTAAGCTAATCTTATATTATATTACATTTAATATTTAAATGACTACACTATGATATTTAATGTAACAGTTATTTAATATTAATCTAATTTGATATTGTATTTATTTGGTACTAATTTATATTTTAAATTAATATTATATTACATTTAATATTTAAACTAATATATTATTTAATACTATCTAATTTAATATTATATTTAATATTAATTAATATTTTATTTAATACTAATTTAATATTTAAACTAACCACTAGCTCTATTCTTGCTAAACCACCATTTCTATGGGTTAGTAGAATAAAGCTATTTTTGAGCTAACCCAATTTGTTAATTTGTGTTTGGATTATCTAGGTTTGGGAATAGTGGAGCTAACCCAAGTTTAGCTCTATTCTTGGGTGATCCAAACGCACTATTTCTGTAGAGTAAGGCTTAGGTGTTATGGATAGCATAAGGTCTGCCGTGCTACGGCTTTAAAAATCTATCGTATAAACTTTAAATTTCTATCTAAGTAGCTCAGTAAATTAGTTATATAATGAACTTGTAGAATTCAAAATTTTTACTATTTTAAATTTTTTTTTACTATTTTTTATGATTTATGAAAGATAGCAAAAAATAGCCTAAAATATTAGCAATTTTCTTTTAAGTCATTATTTACCATCTTTTATAAATCATAAAAAATAGTAAAAAAATTTCAAAAATAGTAAAAATTGATATTCTACAAGTTCATTATATAACTAATTTAGATCAAAGTTTGAATATTATACGTTAGATTTTTGAGACTGTAGCACAGATAATTTGGTAACCTTAGTTGTATCATTTTATTTCTTCTTTCAAGTTTGTAAAAAAATTACGTTGACTAATGTATATCCTTGGTCGTATGTTTGAAATTTAGTAACCGAACTAGAATAATTTGAAAAATTCCACTCATATCATATATATGCATCTCATGCTAAATATATATAAGAGAACTTTTCACAATTTATGGGTGATTAAACACTCCGTATGGACCATGATAACTTTCTCCGACATTTTTATTAATATCTAAAATTAAATACAAATTATTAATTATATCCAGCTTAGTTTGATATTTTTAAAAATATCTAAACCGGCCAAAAAAATAGACGGGCGGGATTAAAATTTGAATTAATAATTTGTATTTAATTTTGGATATTAATAAAAATGTCGGTAACTTTCTGTGCTTGCATTGTGTAATATGTTAATTTAATATTGAAGGAATTTTGGCATATTGGACTAATGAAGACTGTATAAGAAGAGGTCAATTTGGGTCCGATGGGTTCGATGACCGTCCGATCTGCTTTAAGATTCGCACTAGCAAACTTTCGCGTCTGCTTTGAAATTTGTGCACACGAATCAGCAGATCGGACGGTCCTAGAACCCATCGGACCCAAATTTGAGTTCGATGGGCATCGGACCCAACCTGCTCTCGTATAAGAAAGGCAAAATATCATTAAAATATAATTAAGAAGGGAACATTGCAGCAAGAAATAGATTTAACATCTTCCCATTTTGAGTAAGACATCTCTTAATTTGAACCTTTTAGGAATTAATACTCTCTTAATTAATTTACTTACAACAGACAGGTTTTAGGTTGCATGTCTTAGTTACCAGGTTGTGAAAGCCTGATTAGCTGGGCAACTATCATTTTCTAGTACAGATCCGTGGGTTTTGTTCTATGTAGATCATAATTAACTAAACAAATTAATGTAAATCATGCCGGGTTGGTGAGGGTTACAGCAGCACTGCTCCAGTGGCAGTGGGATCCATAAATGTACTTGCACATTAAATATTATTTTTGTTAAAACTATTTTTTTAGGTAGATAGAAAGTTACTACTCTTGAATGGTCTGTAACCTTTAGATCAAATAATTTTCTATTATATAAAATAATGATAAAAAATCTTAAAAATATAAAATTTGACCTTATATAGAGATTATATATGTTGAATGGTTTAGATTGACTGTTTTATTGTGTCAACAAGATTTGGACTGTGTACTATGAGAACGGAGTAGGTCCGATGCCCATCGGACCTACTTTTAGGTTCAACGAGCATGATGACCGTCCGATCTAATTTAAGATTTGTGTGCATGAAAATTGAAACTGAAATGCACGAATTATAAAGCATTCTGCACGAATCTTAAAGCAAATCAACAGTGATTAAACTCATCGAACCAAAGTAAGTCCAATGGACATCGGACCTACTCTCAAGTGGTGTACTATCTGAAAAATTATTAAAGAAATACAGTTTGTAACCAATACTTTATTTTTTCTTTCTCACCGTTTCATTTCATTTTATAGAATGACCAAATAATTTTCGAACAGAGCTTATAAATAATTCTTCAATGTAACAACTTTATCTTCACTTTATACTAAATTCTAAAATCCAAGACCCGCGTGCAGAGAAAACGGCACCAGACTTCCCGCTAAAATTTTATACTTTAAGTCAGCTTTGAAGAGCGGTCGTCCCCTTGTTTCTAACCATTATCTAGTGGAGAACAAATAAACGAATAAAATACCAAAGAAGAAAAGAGAAGAGTATAAATTAAAATGAAATCCATGTCAAGGGGTCAAGAGCATTATGCATGCTTTTCTTTGAAATGATTATTCATTTAGTCATCAATCAATTTGTGGCGGTTTGTCTCCTACTTGATTTGGTTGTTTGTCGTTGAAACTTTGGTTTGAAACTTTGGGTTGAAACTTTGGTTTGAAACTTTGGGTTGAAACTTTGGTTTGAAACTTCGGTTTGAAACTTTGGTTGTTTGTCGTTCAAATTTGTGGCGGTTTGAAACTTCGGTTTGAAACTTTGGTTTGAATCATTTGGGAGAATGAAACTTGGTTATTAGATTTGGGCCAAGATTGATATGATATCATATGATATTTATATATAGGGCCACAGATGCACAGAGATGTATGTGTGTATTCCCTGAGCATCAATCAGGGCCTAATGAGTGATATAATAAAGGACCTATATATTGGTCATATAGACTTATAGAGGCCTGGGTTGATCATATAAGAATGCTGTGCTGTAGGGATGAGAGCAAGAAAATTATATTGTGTGGAACAAAATTCTAAGATAAAGTACAAATTTATAATTATTTTGACTCATAAGTATATTTTTAGAATTTTTTTCCAAAAGAAACATGCTAACAATAAGCATATTTTTTACATTTTTTAGAAGAAGGGGGACACGTCCTTTTGAAGTTCAAATTTGTATCAAATTAGTCATGCCTTGTGTTTTTTTTTTTTTTTGCATCTGTGGACCGTCATCTTTTAGCATTATAACTTGTGCCTACTTAGTTGAACAAATTATATAACGATATAATTTTCCATGATATAAAATATCAATTAATTGATATTGGCATTATAAATTAATTACAAAAAGTCTTTTAGTACTTCTTATCATTAGATATATCACATGACATAAATTCATTAGATATTAGGCGGAGGCCTTGCATTGCTTCGGCAAAGGCATGGAGAAATGTATATAATTTTTTTTTATATAAATAAGTTATGTACAACCAAAATTAGTGAGTTGCATAAACATATTATGAAAGTTGAGTCAAGATCTTTTCACTTCTCTCATCTCTTCTTTAGCGTCTCGTTTTTCCCTTAAAGATTTGGGCCCTCTTCGTTATTTCTTGGGCATTCAAGTCATCTCTACTCCTCATGGGATTCATCTCTCTCAACCAAATTATCTTCGTGACCTTCTCACTCGTGCCAAGATGGATGGGGCAAAGCCTTGCTCCTCTCCTATTGCCTCTGGCAGCCTCTTTCCAAGTTTCATGGCACCCCTATGGCTGAACCGATTATGTACCGTAGCACGGTTGGTGCTCTTCAATATGCCACTATCTCTCGATCTGATATTGCATATGCCGTAAACAAGACTTCCCAATTCATGCATGCTCCTACAGATGAGCATTGGAATGCGGTCAAACGGATTTTGCGTTATCTTAAAGGTACATTACATCATGGTCTTCACATTCATACCTCTTCCTCGTTGGATCTTCATGCTTATACCGATGCGGATTGGGCCGGGTGTCCCGATGATCGTCGATCGACATCGGGTTTTTGTGTCTTTCTTGGCTCTAATCTTTTATCATGGGGTTCTAAAAAGCAACAAACCGTGTCTCGATCTAGCACGGAAGCGGAGTATCGTAGCATGGCTATTGCTTGTGCGGAGTTGATTTGGATTCAACAATTATTGAAGGAGCTTCGGGTACCACTTCTCTCAAAACCGGTGCTATGGTGTGATAATTTGGGTGCGACCTTCTTGGCATCTAATCCGGTTTTCCATGCTCGCATGAAGCATATCGAGATTGATTTCCATTTTGTGCGTGAGCGTGTGGCTTCTAAAGATCTTCACATTCGATTTGTTTGCTCCAAAGACCAATTGGCCGATCTATTTACCAAGGGTCTGCCTACAGCTCGGTTGGAGTTCCTCAGGTCCAAGCTTTGCATTGGCTCTGCCTATGCTGCACTTGAAGGGGGTAATAACAGGGTTACAACAGAAAGGGCACAAGATATTTTGTATAAGCTGTTAGTTAGAATGTAATAGGCTGACAGTTATAACAGCGTTAGTTACATGATTGTATTGGCTATATATACAGCATCTATAACCTGTACTGAGAACACTTGATGAAATACATTTTCACAATTACATTTCTCTGTCTTTCCTCTACATTGCTTTAGTCAATCATTGAATTATTGTTTCTACCTTGTGGAATTAAATATATGAAGTGCAAGGGCAATCTTGGCAAATTGCAGTTGACTCTGTTAACTACAAGTAATCTGAGAATTATTTATGCTACGCTCCAAATGCAAGAAAAACTTCATTGTCCTTTGCAGTGTACTTGGGAAGGAGTGTTGTTTTTGTAATGTGATCCTTGGTTTGAGTTGCTGATTTGTTATTATTATGCTCTCCTTACTCAATGTTAACTGACAGTGAGTTACAATGGTGTAGGGAGAAGAGTTTAACTGATCACAGCTGCTTTGCTATATTTTGCCAGTGCTCTCATTACTGGATATGCCCCTGATCTTGTTATTCTCATTATTGGTCGTCTTATATATGGAATCGGCATCGACATGGTAAGCAGCAGCCCAATAATTTCTAGTCAAAACAATCACGGTTACACTTTAAATAAAAACCATCAATATGAAAGAGTTGTTCGTCTATGTTTTAAATTTAACCAGGTAACCATGTACCTTCTTGGTCGTTTCAGTATCTTGAACACAGTATACACTGTTTCAATGGGTTTATGGCTGCTGCTGATGCTAGGCATCCCAAATAAAACACCAATTCATTTTGTAGAACTGAATAATACAAAATGGGAAAAAATGGGAAACAAAATATAAAGTTGTGCAGATCAAATTATAGTTGGCATCAGTTTGGTATTCACTTATATGGGTTGATACTAACACTCCAGTCTGGTAAGTTGAGGTATAATTCTGATCCAACCTAATTGCCTGATCGGGTACAGTGCTATGGTCTCAGTTGTTTATCCCTTTGAATGACAAAATGACGAAAAGGGCAAAAAACGTGTTTTGTTAAGTTATCTTATAGAAATTATGTAACGAACTTCCTGCTTTACTGGTTCACCTCAGCAAAAAAGCTGACGTATACTTGGTTATGTTGTTAATATTATGCTTTTATCAAGCTATATTACCTGGAAGTATTAAGAACATTAATTGAAGATATCTATATTGAACTGAATTGTATTAAAACAACCATGTGATAGGCGATGATCCATGGTGCTCCTCTGTACATTGCGGAGACATCACCATCCGAGATTCGTGGAACCCTGATATATCTTAAGGAGGTCTTTATTTTCCTTGGAATTCTGGTATGATTTTCTCCTCTTTAGAACAGAATATGTATTCCTTCTTTTCGTTTTTTCTAACCACTTGGTCTCTCCATTTTTTTTTTTTTTAAATCAACCAGTTGGGTTCTCTCAATGCTCAATAATTTTGTTTGAGTGTTATATACCAGTCGGCCTTAATGGTACAAGGCAAAAGCCCCACTTCTCTTTAGAACAGAATTTTTTTTTTCCTTTTTTTCTAACCAGCAGACACTGACGCTCCCTCAATAATTTTGGTAAAATGTAAGGAAATAAATCTGCTGTTATTCCAAAGGAATAACAGGTTATTCGGTGATATCGGTGATATGGATGCTGCTCCTGCCTTGTTCTCTCCGGTGGCTTCTTCTGAGAGCCGTCCAAGGCAAAGGCCCCATGGAAGAGTACAAGCGCAGATGGCGACTGATGCCTTGCGAAAGCTGAAGGTTTCTGAGAAAAGTAGAAAACTATTCAAAAATGTTCCTAAACCTTCATCAATTCCACAGTGACACAGGCCCACACCATTCATTACAATAATCCAAATCGCTTAACCACTCAACGGGAGGTTCCATCATTAGCCCCTCGGCTAAGCTCGCGTAGTACATTTCCAAATTCATATCTTCATTTGCATCCCAATTAATCGATTCCATTTGATCATAGGCAACCGAATTGATGGTAGATTCAGGCATCTGCGCCAAAGGCACTTCCTTCTCCTCTACCATCTCAACCAATGATGTAGAAGCAGAGACATTCTCGTCTGTGTCTAATGAATTCCTTGAGTGAAGCGCCTTGGCGGCCTCAATGGCAGCTTGTTTCAGCTCTTTCACACTTGAGAAGGAAGGAGGGTTGCTGATCAGCCATGCTGAGTCAGCAAAATTTAGGCAAGCAGAGCGTCCTTGCAACGCCATCGCTGCAACGTCATGAGCCCGAGCCGCCATCTCAGCAATTGGGAAAGTACCAAGCCAGATTCTCGATTTATTGTTGGGATTTCTGACCTCACAGACCCACCGGTTCAAGGTACCTCTGCGCCGAACTCCTCTGTAGACCGGATGCCTTGTTTCTATATACTTGGTGCGTCCTGACGGCTTCTTCGGAGGCGCTGACCATATGGTCATGTAGTCTGAGTCTGGGTCGCTGCTAGAGGAAGAATTCATTTGAGAATCCAAGTACTTGCTGTTGTGTACAAGAGTATATATGATAATATGAGTGGAGTTTAGAGTGTGAGCTCTTGATGTTTTAATTTTAATTTCTGTAAGTTTGGAAGTGAATGAAAGTAAGTATTTGTAGGTTGTGGGGTCGCACAGCAGAGATGAAGTTCCAACGCGTACGTCGTACAACGCGGCTTGAGAGGAATAAAAGGCAGCGTTAAGTTATTCCCTGCCACGCAGCCACGGACAGCTGGGGAATCTTGATATTTGTTTTTTATTTTCTGAATTTAACTACTGCTTCTTTATATGAAAATTGAAAAGGGAAAAAAAATTCAGAAATACTTTTCAAAAATTACAAAATTACGTAATTATTTATATTTTGTAATAAGTAATAACATATATATTTATCTTCTAAATCATAACAATTGACATATTTATTTTTAAATTCATCACTTTTCTAAATTGATAATTCATATTTTTGTTTTTATAAGAATGGAAAAATTGATGTAATTACTAATTACACAATTAAACATATCAAACCATAGTTAATAGATAATTCAACATAATTTTTCATTGTCGCATAGAAAATAGAAAATCACATGCGTATAGAGGGGCAGAGATAAGAAGAGAGAATGGGTCAATTGACTCCTATTATTATTTTATATTTATGTATGATTTTGTATATAATTTAGAATAAAATGGTATTGTAAATTGACTTCCATGCTATGTAAAAAAAAATTATATAATTGATGATCTCCATATATGTTTGACCTCTAGAGTTCGAAAATCCATTTCTACCCCAACGCGTATATAATTATTTTTTATCACAAAATTTAGTTATCATGAATGACATCACTAAAAGTAAACATGACCAATCATATAAAACTAGATCATATCACAACTGTTAAATCAAATATTATCCTGCATAAATATTTGGCAATACATGACATTGTGCTCACACACTTGAAATTTGTGGAATGACAAAAAGGAGATCGGAAGGAGTAAGCTCTAGGCTAGCAACAGTTTGTGAAAAAGAAAAGAAAAAAAAAAAAAAAAGAGTGCAATCATGATTTGAGAAGTTTACTCAATTGTGTGTGATATACATTTCAAGAGCTCTTCCTCTAAAGAGATGGGCATAGAATAGGAGGGAAGTAAAAGACAATAGTGACCAAGAGAAGATGAATTATAAAGAAGAAAAAAAAGCAGGAGCAATTTTTTTTTTTATGCTCTATTTAAGAATAAGAGACATGAAAGAAGCAAAAGGGATAAATTGGTCTACATTTTATAAATTAAGTATTTAATGATAGTTTTGAACTATGAAACATGATTAATTAATCTGAGTGTTTTTAGTATATTTGATATGTTTTAAAATTATATTGAATAAATAGGTAAGTTATTGTAATTTGGGAGGATAAATATATCGTTGTAGATTTTAGAATGTGAAATAAGTAATTTATAGTTTTTAAATGATGAGAAAAGGTATTATTCCCCTCTTATCAATCGCCGGAAAATCCCCGGATGTTTTGAATAAGCTTTTAACTGCCTTTTAACGGTCGGTCCAACTCCAAATAATTTTATTTAAACTAACTTTTCCGATCTCTTTTCTCTTTCTCAATTTATCTGATCGGTCTCCTTCTCCTATGAATCTAAAAACTGGAATCCAAAGAAATTGAGACCTTTTGAATCTGAAGAAATCAAGAGCTCTCTCGCAAATAGCAGAGGAGATTAACGCGGCCAGATCGTAGCTGCCCCCATCTTCCTCACGCTCTGACCGTGCTCTGCCGTTTCTCTCCCCCCGTCACCCCTCCGTCGTGTCCTGCTCTATACGGTCAGTATTCTACTCGAATGCCACATCGCAGCACTTCCTGTCGTCCGATTATGCCTCGTTCCTATCTCAGGTTGTTGATCCCGTGAAGTACACTTTGAAAACTCTGGACGCACCGACGTGACAGCGCTCGCCTCTCCGCCGTCTCCGCTCGGCCTCACTCCTCTTCCTCCGTCTCTCCTCTGCTGTCTGTTTCCTCTCTCCAGGTAATTGCCTTGTCCAATTTCTGAGTTTTGTAATATCTAATGAGTTAATTGAAGCTTGTAATATCTAACTGCTGATTTTTCTTCTTCAATATCAAGTCCAGAAAAAAAATTAAAACGATTTAATTGAGATGGTAGATACCAGTATCATTTGGTATGCATTAGGTTAAGAAGGTTCATGGGAGAATTAAGTTAACAGCCGATTTTAACAAGTTTGATGGTAGATAGCATTATAATTAGACGAATCCCAAACCAAAATATTTCATGATACCAGTATCAAGACCAGTTCCAATTCTAGTGTATCTCGCTCCACTACTCTACATTTCATGAGATTATTGCAAGACTTACATTATTTCTTTTTTTTTGGACAATGTATGAACAGAATTTATTTGTTTTTTTTACTAGTTTTCTTTCGTTTAATATCAAATAAATAAAGAATTGTTAATTCGAATCAATATTTTTCAACCAGTGCTTGTGGCCATGGTTTCTTTCTTTGTTTTTTCACAAAACAAAAAAATAGAAGACCAAAGAGAGTCTCCGGTGTAGGTACTTAATAGTTATAACATTAAATGCCTATACAAGGCTTGAATCTTTGAAATATTGTTCAATTTTTTTAAATTACATGATTATTAGATCTGTTTTATTTCTATGTTAGATTACTAAACTTGAATAATTGGGGAGGTTACAGAATTTAATATAAAAAAATGTTGTGTAGAACTCTTTTAAATTCAAGCCACTCTTTATTTATTACGGCGAAAGAAAAGATATTAACCTATACTGCTTCAGATATGGCGAAATTCAGTCAGCGTGATTTGGAGAGGCATTGTGAGCATTGTTTCGACCGTGATTAGTCAGTTGTAAAGGTTAGGTATAGTACCTATAGGATATATTTAACAGTTTTATATGATATATACAATAAGTTTACAGTATGTATGCAATTATTATTACATGATGCAATTTATAGGATATTTATAACATTTGTACAGGATATGTGCAACAGTTTACAGTATTCACTTTATTATCAGAGTTACAGGATCTGTTTAATCATAGTTACATGATCTGTTTAGCAGTGTTATTTTACATTATTCATTAGTAATTTCACATTATTGTCAGAGTTATTTCACAGTATAGTAAACAAACACTAAATTTTTTCTCAGATGCACCAAAGAAAATGAAGACGGGGAAGGGTAAAGATGCTCTCAGTCAAGATTTTCAAGTTGAACAAGGTTTTGCTTCTTATTTTTCTTTAAAAGATTATTCACAGTGTGTGTTTACATCATTCATAGTAATTTAACAGTAAATCTGTTTAACAGTTGTATTAGATGATGCAATTTATAGGATACACAGAACAATTTTACAGGAGATGTGCAGCATTTTACAGTATTCATTTTGGTTATTCATAGTTACAGGATCTGCTTACCAGTAAGTTTAGCAGTTTGTTAAAGGATGTATTGGTCAGTTGTAAAGGTTATGTACAGTACTTTATAGGATATACTTAACAGTTTTACATGATATATGTCTTAATGTTACAGTATTGATCTAGTAAGTTTACATTATGGATGCAATTTATTAGATGATGCAATTTATAGGATATATAGAACAATTTTACAAGATATGTGCCACATTTTACAGTATTCACTTTGTTAATCATAGTTACATGATCTGCTTACCAGTGTTATTGAGTTAAATTTCTAGTAGTTATGCAATAAGTTTACAGGATATATGCAATGTTTAACAGTTGTACTTGTTTAAAATTCCAGTATTTATCTAGTAAGTTTACAGTATTGATGCAGTTTGTTAAATGATGTATTAGTCAGTTGTAAATGTTATGTACAGTACTTTATATGATATACTTAACAGTTTTACAGGATATATGTCTTAATTTTACAGTATCTATCTAGTAAGTTTACAGTATAGATCCAATTTATTAGATGATTCAATTTATATGATATATAGAACAATTTTACAGAATATGTGCAACATTTTACAGTATCACTTTGTTAGTCATAGTTACAGGATACATGCAGTGTTTAACAGTTGTATTGATCTAAAAGTCTAGTATTTATCTAGTAAGCTTACAGTATTGATCTAGTAAGTTGTTAACATCATTTACATACTTTCTCACTACAACTTTGTTTTTTTTTTACAGCCAAGAAATTGGATAGATATGGCATAGTCACCAACAAATGTGTTGTTGACCTTGCCATGACATTTATCCACAGTCAAGTATTTCACAAATTGACCGTGGAACATCGCAACTGTAACATTAAGTATCACATTGATTATGTACAGTGCTTTATATGATATATTTTACAGTTTTGTTTGTGCTTGTGAACAGTTATGGGTGGTAACAATTATGGGTGGTAACAGTTATGGGTGGTGACATCTTACAGTTGTTGGTTGTGATTTTGAACAGTTGTTGGTTATAGTTATGGTTTTGAACAGTTAATTTTATAATTAGTGAAATTTTATAGTTTGTATATGTTATTTGGATACCATTTTACAGTATTAAAGTTTTGCTGTTAACATATGTTAGTTTTATAGTTTGCATCTGCTAATTTACAGTATATAAGTCTTATTTTACATGATATAGATCGATATACAAATATTAATAATTAAAGAAAAAAAATTACCTAAAAAATAATACGAAAAAATTAAAAAAATTTAAAATTTTAATATAAAAAAAAATTTAATTTTGATGCAAAAAAATTAATTTTGCACAATTTTAGGTGTTATTTGTAAATAACTACAAGTTTGATAAGTGGTTTGTTTTTGAAATCTTCTAGAAGCCGTCAGTTTTTCAAGTACAGCCGGAAGTACAGTATTTTTGCAAGTTGCTAACTGTTTGCAACTAACTTGGGACCACTTCTAACTAACTTTGATTGTTAGATTTTTAAACTACTTATTATACATGATTTGTTGTTGAAGTTACAGTATTGGTTACATAGTTTTACAGTATTCGCGCAAGTTAAATGACAGTTTTTTTGAGAAAAAGCTGAGGAAAGAAGCTTGGAGACAATTAGTCGCTTCCTTAAATGATATATTTAAAGTACTGTTAAAAGTTAGGAATATTTTGATTCTTGATGCGATCCGGAATGTTACTTTCACTTTCGGTTTTATTTTAACGGAGGAGTTGTTGGTCTATAGTTGTTGTTCACAAAATTGCGGGAGGAGAGGTGGGGGGTACAATGGTCATTGAATCAAATTTGATCTGATATTCGGTTAGAACTGTTCTATTTTTATTATAATTTGTATGAAAAGTGTCAGAATTTGTTTGGATTAAGTGTGGAAAATTGTAAATGCAAATCTAATTCCTGTTCAAAAAAAAATATTTGAAACACGACAAATAGTAATATTGGTTTGAGATAGATGATGGCTGATATTTGTGCCACTGGTAATTCATATATGATGGCTGATATTGTAAGCATTTGTGTATTTGCTCCATTATGATGGTTGATATTGTAAGCATTTGTAAGGGTTTGAGATAGATGATGGCTGATATTGTAAGCATTTGTGTATATGCTCCATTATTCTTTTCTTGAGGAAGGATAAGTGGTTAAATTGGGATTTTGGATATGTAGGTAACACGGGGGATACATATATATACTCAGTGTCATTGTTTGTATATTGTCAGTGTCATTGTTTGTATATTGTAAATTTTTCATTTACAAATACAATGAGGTTAAAGTTGTGACTGTTTTTTATTAGTGTCATTGTTTGTATTCTTTTGTATGCATTGCCAATATCATTCATTATTTTTGTCACATCTCAATTTATTTACAAGAATTATCTGACATTTTACAGTGGATGATGCTAGGGATATACTCTCTACACCCTGTCAGATATAATATACTCAAACCCCATACCTTAGGTGGTCCTGCTGTCAATTATAACCCCAAAAACGTTTTTTCTATCTTCGTCTAACAAACCTGTAAATCCCATAAGAAACGGGTGAAAAGTAATAAATTATTTCTCAGTGCTGATTGCCACTCAGATTATTGGATTCGAAGGAAATCCATATTCATAATGAAATCTCCGCACGAGAAACTATCAGTTCATTATATAATGACGAATGCAAATACTCAATAATAATATTCAGTTGAACAACAAAAATTACATAAATAAATCAGAACTCTAAGAATTATTCTTGTTTGGGTCTAAATCTTTTAAATCATAAAGTCTAGTAATGTTTGGTTTTCTAACTTTACCATTTCTAATCTGGTAACACGAACAGATACCATCAGACTTGCCGTGCAGACGTCATCTAACAACCCATGTCTGTTTTTTCACATAACATATATCTGCCATGTCAGGCTTATATTGTTCTAACTATTCAAATAATTTATTAACAAAAACAATACAGAATCAATATTACAATGTTGTCATTATTGGAAAGAAAATCAATGATACGACAGTTACTACAGTTCATTGTGTTTCTGGTTAAAAAGGAGCTCAAGTTGTACCAAATTAGATTAAAGTAGACCAAATAAGGGAAGGAGGTTAATAGTTAGTTCGTTGCACTGTTTGTGTTTCTGGTCAATGTCTTTTGTGTTGTTTTATATTGTGTATTACAAATTGAGGGAAGATATTAAATGTTCCTCAAGATACACACTACATATAAGCTATATATAGAAACTTTACCTTGGAAACTGAGGGGCCTTGAAAGCTGAGACATGGTTGAATTTTAGAGAGATATTACTTTAGAATAAGGGGGAGCGATTGTTGGTTAATGTAATCATGTTAATGCATTGTTACTGTATTGGTTAAGTTTCTTACCATTGCTTGCAAATTGTGCTAGTAAATGTCGGATTAATCAGATGGAAATTATACTGTACTATATTTCTGATATTAAATTTGTTGTGATACTAGTCAGTTTTGTTATCAGATTGTACTCTTGGAATGTGTGATTATTTTGTCCTGACGGCTCTCCATTGTTCAGTTATGCACAAATGAGGCTAATTTAAATTAGGTTAGTGTGAAACATAACTGAGGCATATTTCCCAAGAAAAAGTGTTAATTGAGGTGTGATCAAGGCCAGATTGATTTTAAAGTTGTCTTATAGCCATAATTGCAAAAATGAGGCTAACTTATTGCAAAATTATGTAGATGTAGTTTCTTTTGCAAAGTTAATTTCCATATTAAATTAAATTGTATTGCAATATTTCGTTATGATAGGCAACGACAGTGTACAAGGTTGCATCTTACGCAAAGGATCATGACATTCCAATTATAGCTGATGGAGGTATTTCAAATTCTGGGCATATTGTGAAGACTTTGGCGCTTGGTGCTTCTACCGTCATGATGGGAAGCTTCTTGGCTGGTAGCCATGAGGCTCCTGGCACCTAGAGTGGAAAAAACGTGCCGTGCCGTGCCGTGACTAACATACCGTGACTTTGGTTTTGTGTCGTGCCGTGACCAAAATGTCAAGGGATGGTCATGGCACGCGAATGGTCACGTCACGTGAGTCACGCCGTGTCTAAACGGGCCGTGATCATATGTGACTCACGTGACTCGCGTGACCATTTAATCATAATTTAGGTTAGTTTATTCAAGATTCATCATTAAATCAATATCTAATTGTCCTAATTACACGTGACTCGCGTGACTACGTGTCGTGCCGTGCCGTGCTAAAGTTTCAAAAGAGTGGCACGGCACGCGAATGGTCACTGCACGGGACACGCGAGTCACGGCACATAACTGACACGCGTGCCGTGCCACTCCGTGCTGTTCCATGACGGAGCCGGCTCCGCCGTGCCATTTTTCCCACTCTACTGGCACCTATGAGTACAAAATATGCAGAAATTGAAAAATTAAAGATTACCTTTTATAGGTTTCTTCACATGTGCTAACTAATTTATTGTGGGGATGGTTTAGGTGTTCAGTTTGCCAAAAGCTCATAATTTTGTCCATATGCTTTTAAAATAGAAAAAATTAGGATGGATATCCACCAAGGTAAACTAGTCGTTCATAATTTGAAATAGAAATAGTGAAAAGTGAAAACACTTTGTTTTTACTGTTTTTCTTCAAAAGATGCCCAAATTTAAATTTACTCTCTGCCCGCACTGATTTTGTTCTGCATAAATGTAGGGATTAGGGAGGCTTATTTGTCTATTGGGAATAATTTTTGAGATGCTACATAATTTATCCTACTTGTAAACTTGTTTCTTGATTAGAGTGTAACTGATGTTAGATTTTTTACCCCTTCTTTCCATAAGTAGTAGCTTTTAGAATAAACGTTGAATTCAACGGGGCAACATCCATTTAGCTGAAGCAGAATACCATGCTTCCAGGCAATCATGAAATGAGAAAATACACGCACTTGACAAATGATCTATAAGGTACACACACCTATAGAGCATCAAATTACAGTGTAGTTTTTGAGGAAACAATTACAGGGCTAGTTAGTAGCAAGCGAATTTTCTTGAAGCTAACAAACCTGTGTTTCTTTTTCATTTAATAGAATGGTAGGAGAGTGAAGAAATACAGAGGTATGGGATCTCTTGAGGCGATGACAAAGGGGATCAGTGATGCGCGGTATCTTGGTGACACTCTTAAATTGAAATTGGCTCAGGATGTGGAGGGAGCAGTAGCTGACAAGGGCTCAGTGTTGAGATTTGTGCCGTACACGATGCAAAGCCGTGAAGCAGGAATTTCAGGATCTTGAATCAATATCTAATCCCTCAGCTCACCAGCTCCTTCGCTCTGAGAAGCTACGATTGGAGGTCTGGTTTTGCTCTTTAGTTACATCTATATAACATCTCGATCATAGTAAATATCACATATGATCATGAAGGCTCAATGGTCCTAATGTTCCAATAAACCAATCTGTGCCACTTTTGTCCCATCCAATACTTTTTTTGTCAAAAATAGAAGAATATAAATTCATTATGACATTGATTAATTTGGAACCAACCATTTACTGGGTGAAAGATATTCTTTCAAAACAAGTTTGAAGTTCCGTTTTAAAGATTAATAGTATAGACCAAAGCATGTGAACTTTAGAAATTTTGGGAGTGCAACAGTGAGTTTGGGATGTAGGGGTGAAATAGTTAGTTAGGGATGTGCATGTGCTTGCAGCAAACCAATTACATAACTTGTTGAAATTTTAATAAGCATGCATACTCTTGCAAAGTTACAAGCATCTCATATATAGACTCTTATCTGTATCATCATTTCTATCACTTGGGTCCCGATTTATTTTGAAAATGCCCAAAAATTCTTCCTTATTTCTTCTCATGTTATACAGTGTTTATGAAAGGACTACAGGGCCTATTAAGGGCTATTAAGGGCATATTAAGGGTGTGGGTTGCGATATTAATTTGATCCATAACTCTGAATGGTATTTTCCAGTAAAAGTTTGCAAAATAGGTGACGTGTCCTGTGTAGAACACTTGTGAAATAACTTAGGGTGTGCTCCAGAAGAGGAGAAAGAAGGGGTGATCGGACCGGACCCAATAGAACTATGTTTACTTGCTCCAGAACATTTAATTTTGAGGAGGAAAAGGAGGGTAGAAAAGATAAGAGGAGGTGAATCTATATACAACCTCCAAATCGAGGTGTAGAGGTGGTTAACAATTTGCACTGCCTGCTCCCCTTCCCTCCCTTCCCCTCCCCCTCTCAAGAAATTTCTAGAGCACATCCTTAAACCATTAATGTCCCTTGTCCCAAGAAGAGAAGAAAGAAAATGAGCAAAATATAAACAAGATTTATACTGTTTTACTGGGATAATATCTAATTATTTAGTAACTATATGTTTTTATTTTAGATCGGTATGTATTTTTTTTTCTTGTTTGTCTGCTTTGCTATCTTTTTTGTTATTATATATGTTCTAGGTTTGCCTTTCAAAAGGGTTCTGGATCACCTGGTTCTTTAAAATTTTAATCAGGTTGATATTAAACAGATAAAATTTTGCTTAATAATATATTTGGTTTCTCGTTTAAGATGTCATCAAATATTTAATAAGAACATCTCTTTTTCCTTTATTTTTTGTGGTCTGTGCCGTCCATGCCCAAATTAATCTGCTGCTGAGTGCTGATGCCCAGTATATTGTATATCTTTCTTCTTTTTTATGATAATGCCATGTCAATAATTAGCTTATTTGAAGATCTTGTTTATAGCAGTTAGCTGATATTGACGACATAAAGGAATTACCAAAGCTTAAAAAAAAGTAAACTTTTTTGATGAAACTAAACACTTGCATGCACCTTGTTTTGGATGGAGAGTTAGAGGGAGGGGAGGTGAAAAATAGAAGGCAATGAAATGTAATAGAAAGGAAGATTAACATATTTATCCTCTTCGTGTTTGAATGATTAATGAGGAAAAATAAATTAACTTTAATTTCTGTTTTATTTTTTGTTTGGTTACTTAAAATTTAAAAAATTAATGAAATATTCGATAGTTCACTAGTACAAAAAACCCTTTCACCAACTGTTAAAAAACCCCTATACCGACTGTTATTGAGGCGTCAGTGATGGCGCCGGCAGTATAGATATATCTTTACTGGCGAGTAAATAACAGTCAGTGTAGATACCTAACACTGACTGTTTAAATAAACCGTCAGTGTTGGCTACCTACACCGACTGTTTTCTATAAAACACAGTCGGTGTAGGCCAGTGTTGGACAACTACACCGACTGTTTTTTATAGAAAACAGTCGGTGTAGGCATAAAATTTTGGCATGATTCTATTTATATCGGGGCTAGCCTCCATATATTTGCTAGCAATATATTACTATTCGGCATTCATTGACATTAATTAGAATATCATGCAAATAATTTGAGCAACACAAAGAAAAGACAACACAATATAAACAACATAACTCATATTTTATTCACAAAAAAACACACTATAACAAAATTTACATAACACATTAACAAAATATGCATATGAACATAACAACATTACATTTCTTATAAATAGTTTAGAAGTTGTCCAAGAAAAATGCACACCATTGTCGTGTTATTGCATAAAGTTGCGTCAACGTATATTTTTCTGTCGGTAAATCACACAGCATGAATACAAATTGAGAAGTTAATTTTATCCAAGCTATATGAAAAATAAATCAAGTTCAATTATAAAATACATACATTAGAAAAAACGTCAAATTGCATAGTGACTAGGTCTTGCATGTGTTTCATAACGTAAAATCCACACACCTTGCCGCCTTCTTGCCTAGGGCTCTAAAATGTTGCATTTAAGTAAAATCAATAATTAACATTATATAGCTACAACTCAAAGACAATTTACTTATTGATTTTACAGATAGGTGCTTTTCTAGATAGCCAGAAAATAAAACTAAATGCTCATTAGAATTTTGTTTCCTTACAAAACAAAAAAATGAATTTCAAAAGATGGTGTGCTTCTCTTATGATTTACTCTTTTTTTTTTTTTATAGATTGGCCTTCTCTTAAACATATAACCTTAATTTGTCATGAATAAAGGCTTAGCAGTGAGCCAGTACAGGTCATGAAAGGTATGGTAGTAACTAGTCATGCAATAAATCCTTCGTTACACACATGTACAGAGTCACCTGTAAAAAGGAACTCAAATCTTACATCTTTATTTTAATAATTGTAATTATTTTATGACTTTTTTGCTATTGCAGACAGACACTTCTCAGAAACTTAATATTTCATATCTCTGAACAAACACACCTTTGGAAACTTAATATTTCATGGTACTAACTAGTTCATGCAACTTCCTTGGGTGTCGTTTGCAAATTCAGCAAAAATATGAGTGTTAAATGCAAGTATTAGACATGTAATGCACTTGCAGTAAAATGTTTGGTATAACTAATTAATGGTGCGTGCAGAAAGAAAACTAACCCTTTGTGCTTTCTCGAGACCAGTATGCTTCACCACATGGCTAGAGACCAGTACGCTTCACCAACACTGCGGTAGTATCGCAAAACTATTCATTCTATATATTTTGTCACCAACAGTGCGACAGTACGCTTCAAAAGGAAAGTCACGAACCTGAAGCATATGCATGAAATTTCCCCTTTAACTAATTTCTATACTCTGATTACAAGGTACGTTAAAAAAAATTTACCAGTAAATACTTACACTCTGATTACAAGGCAAGTCAAATTTGATCAATTGCACACGATCAATATCAAGATGAATCACCTTTCAGTTTTTGTTGTAGATTTCCTTCCTGCATGTACTCGTATACAAGCGTCATGCAATTTCCATCAATGCAGTAGCCCATTAGTTTGACCAAGTTCTTGAATGTATTAAGAGAGTTGTGTATCAGCAGTGCTTACTTTTCAAATACTGCAAAGAGGGAGGAAATTGTACAAAATGGCTAATTATGATTGTTTTTCTAATACATCTAGAAAAATGGCTAATTATGATTGTTTCACATGGAACCGTGCAAAAGCATTTAATTAATTGACAAGCTTTTTAAGTGCCCATCCCCATTGTATCACAAGTATTCTGATTGTTCTTATCAGTACTAGATCTTCCCAAGTTCGGTTAGGGTTTCTGATTTGGGAGAAAGAAGACATCAGTTATGCAAATACCCAATAACAAATCTCGAAAGAAATTAGTTTATATGTCGCAAATCGCAAATCGCACAAATTCACAATTAAAAAAAATTAGGTTTTGATTTTGGTACCGTACCAGTGGCAGCAGTGAGCTCCTCAGGCCGCGGCGCATACCTTCTGTTCGCTCCCAAATGAGAAGTACAGAGCTTCACTACAGCCTAAGCTGTAGAGTTTAAACCCTATTCAACTCTTTGACAAAGGTTGCAAGTGCACAACCCTGTCGTGTAGTTAGAACGGGTGTCGATCCTCAGGGACGGTCTATTTTCTGAACTTAAACTATTCCTAGTTAGGTACTAGAAGTTTGAATGTTTGGGGGTTTGTCTATTCCTAAAATGTATGAACAAGTAAACGAATGAAACAAAAGAATGTATGAACAATTTCAATTATCAATGTATGAACAAGTAAAGAATCAAGTAAATGTTTGTATTTTGTACTGTGGTATAAAAGGGGTGTTTCAAGGGTTTCAGATTTCATCTTCAACTTTGCTGCTCAGGACCTGCCACGCGACCCGCATGCTCTCGCATGCGACCCGCTTGGCCTTAAGCGCCCTGAACCTGGCACGCGACCCGCAAGCTGTGGCTTGCGACCCTCGTGATGCGACCCGCGTGCTAAGTCACGCGACCCGCATAGTCCCTTGGGCTGAATCTGCACATGTCAGATACTTGTTGTTTAAATCGTGTAAGGTTAGATTGACCGTACCTAGTGTCACTGAACCTCAACTTTCGTGTATTGGCTTAGCAGACCTGGTTTGGAATTGCAATTTCACCTTCTCAGGTTTAATCAAGCTATTTGATCTAAACCTAAGTTCTCAATTCTGTTTACTAAAGGTATCCACAAGCTGAGCAAGAGCAAGTGGAAACTTTCACCTTTCGGCTACTCATTGACCTCACCTTTCAGTTCTCAGACCTACCTCAAGTACTTAACCTAATTTGCAAGAAGCATCAAGCCTTTGGTACAAGAAGAAATGCCTAAGGCATTCAACAGTAAGCAATCAAGAATCAAACAATTCAGATCAAGCAATCTCAAATAGTACAAGAATCAAAGAAACACGAAATAACAATAAGAATCAATCCATGTGCATCATCAAACAAAGTATCAGACTACAAATCCAAACCCTCGAAACTACAAGTCTACTCAGACATGAATAAAATCAAAGTAAAAGAAAGAGAGAGGATGCAAATCATAGTGAGAGAAGGAGGAGGGAAGAGGATCGAGGCTTCTGGAATCTTCTTCTCCAAGTCGTGGCTCCAGATCAGCTCCAGATCGCCTCTCCCCTTCCCTGGCGCCAATCTCTCGCTTCAAAACCGATCAGATCCCCTTTTTCGTGAAAGTGTCGGGGGTCCCTTTTCTCAATTCGCGCCAGGCCTTATATAGGCATCTTAACGGGCTTTAATCAGGCCCTGGCGCAATTAACTTGACGCGGGTCGCGTCGAGTGGAAGTGAGCAGTGAGGATTGGCTCAGATTGTAGATCTTGTCGCAAGCTTTCCGAAAAGTGGTCATACGCTCAAAACGGAGTTACGAGTCAAAAGTTATGACTGTTTTAAGTTCGGTGCTGAAATTTCAGGATCTGATGCGACCCGCGTGGAATCTGACGCTACCCGCGTGGGATCTCATGCTACCCGCGTGGGATCTCATGCTACCCGCGTGGGGGGTTCCAGAACTCGCAATTTTCCCTGATTTGGCTCATTTTCTGCAAAGTAAGAATGAAAATGCAGCAGTACCACATTCTATAGATATTCAATGTATATTCAATGTAAAAGACACGATTTGGTGGTTTGAAACACAGATTGTGGTACAGAAATTGGTCGGATTTATAGGTCTAATGATGAGATATCACCTTCTCCTCTGCGATCTCCTCAGGCCGCCGCGCATACCTTCTCCTCTATTTCTCCTCCGCGCACAACTCACTGTGACTCGACGGCTTAGAAAAATGCACTGTGACTCCGCGATCCGCCTCAATTTCTCCTCCGCCGCTATTTCGCCTCTGTGACTCTCTCTGTCTTCGCAATTAGATTAGCGGGTACAGGTTTGGCGGAGAGTGGATTGAAATTGAGACTTGAGAGAGGGAAATGAAATTTAGAAGTTTTGGCGGCTGATCGAAGGAGATAAACCCGCGAAGGAAAATTTTCAGACAAAAACACTGACGGTTCCGAATGTTGTTTAGAAAACAGTCAACGAAAAAACACAATACCGACGGCTTAAAAAAAGAACAGTCAGCACAAGGTTTCAACACTGACGGTTATTAATAAAAACCAGTCAGTATAATATATCAACACTGACGGTTCCGAAATAAAAACAGTCAGTGTAGTATATCAACACTGACGGTTCTGAAATAAAACAGTCAGTAAAGATATCAACACTGATGGTTCTGGAATAAAAACAGTCAGTGAATAAAAAATTACAAAAAAATTGACAATAAAATCAATATAAAAGGAAGTTTGGAATCTAACCGTTCATTTTCAAATCTATTTTGAAATTATTCCAAATCTATTTTAAAATGATCAAGGGAGTACATTGAACGTAACAAACATAAAAGTTCAGAAGTTTTCTTATGTATGAGCTTCGATCCAACACAAAGTGTTTATGGCCATACGATGCTTCAATTTTCGGTCAACTAGATGGATGGGTAAATAAAAACAAATTTTGATCAAATTTGAATGCAAGACAATAAATGCAGTGCTCTTTAATTTAAACGGTTTCGATCGACCCACAGACGACATATTCCCGTGCGTCTTCATTATGTTTCATGTTCATGCATAGAAGATGTGCGTCATATATGCAACATGCATGTAATGTTATATAATTTAACGTGTTAAAATTATTTAATTAAGCAATAAACATGTTATAACATTAATTATTGTATAAATATTACTAATATAATTTTCATTACAAAATATTTTCTAAAATTCAAGTCAAAAGTTCATGTTAATTGCTTTTTCACTAATCACGTAAATTACTAATCATACTTATTAAATAGAATATGTTCATTCTAATAAACAAGCATCGCAATTTGTCGATGAAACAATTAATTAGTAATTTATTGTTTTAGGTTTTCCATTCCATCATAAACAAACTTTTAAACACTACACAACGAACGTCTTACCATATATAATTTCAATTCTATTTTATGAATAACAATGATAAAATTCTTATTGCATCTATAAATTCAATTTAAACAAATAAACTTAATTATTATATATCTTACAAAATATATACAATGCATAAATTTTTATTCTCAAATAGTTATACATTTTTTTCTCAAATAAACTTAATTATTGCTCAACACCGACTGTTTTCTTACAAAAACAGTCGGTGTAGGGTATCACCAACACCGACTGTTTTTTTTTTAAAACAGTCAGTGTTGGTGACTGCTCAACACCGATTGTTTTTTTAAAAAACAGTCGGTGTAGGGTATGAGCAACACCGACTGTTTTTTTAAAAAGCAGTCAGTGTTGGTTCACTGACGGTTTTTTGTAATGGAACAGTCTGTGTTGAGGTTCTTCTTATTTACGATTTTACCAGCAGTCTCTACACCGACTGTTACATATTAAAACCGTCGGTGGTTGAGGGTCGGTGAAGGAGTTTTTTGTACTAGTGGTTGTCGTAGGTATGTAACAAAAATTTGAATGAAAATTATATAGGTAAGGTATAAGATTAGACGTTTTCCTTCCTATTAATTACAATAATACAAGGCAAGGTTATTAACCCTTACAATATTGCATAATGTCAAATATACATCAATAAGTTTCATTAAATAAACTTGCATTGTGAGAAAATAATATAATATTTGATATATGATAGAAAACTAATCATTTTCAACCCTTAAAATTGTAGTATACCAACTTTATATCAGAATATTTTCCTTCTTTTCTTTGGATAAAAAATCCAATGCTGAAATTATTCCTGAACTTTAAATTTCAATGTATTGATAAATAGAACTCCTTTCTATATCTCCTTCAAATTCCGTAAGTTGCTTAGTTTTCAATTTCTTACACCTCCACTTAAATTTAAAAAAAAAAAAGAGTAAAAACATATATGAACTATCACCATAATTATAAAATTAACAAAATTAGAGGGCTTTGAGCATATCCTCAGCACTGCTGGTAGTAAAAGCTCCACCTTCCTCCAAATTAAGCACCTTAACCACACCATCCTCTGCCAGCAGCGCATACCGCCTCGACCTCACTCCGAGACCCACCGGGTTATCCCTCAGGTCAAGCTCCACCCCTAGAGCCTTTGTGAATTCCCCATTCCCGTCGGACAGCACCAGCACCTCGTCACCGAATCCAAGCTTCTCCTTCCATGCCTTCAGCACAAACGCATCGTTTACTGACACGCAGGCAATCGTGTCGACTCCCTTGGCATGCAGCTCTCCTGCCTTCTCCACAAAACCCGGGAGGTGCTTCTGAGAGCATGTCGGAGTGAATGCACCCGGCACCGCAAAGAGCACCGCTTTCTTGCCTTTGGTAAGTTCAGAGACTGTCACTGTTTTAAGGTCTCCCTCTGGTGGGAAATACGAGAATGTGGCTTCAGGGAGTTTATCTCCGACTGAGATTGAGGCAACGATGGAAAGGGATGAGGAGGAGGAGGAGCGTGACCTGAGTGTACGGTGGCGGTGGTGGTGGTTGAGGCGGAGGGAAGTGGAGAAGGAGGAGGCAAGTGCGAGAGATGGGAGGCGAGGCGTGCGAATTTGGCGGTGACAGGAGTAGGCGGAGGCGAGTTTGGGTGCAGTGGTGGTAGCCATGGCTGGTGAATGGTGATTGGGATTGAATTGGAGAGATGAGAAATGAGATGAGTGGGGTTTAATAGATTGGGGTTTTAAGATGGGTGATTACTGATTAGGAGGTGGTGATTGGTGAATATTTGGTATGAGGATTGGGACCTATGAAACGAGAGGCCGGGGCGGGCATCTCGAGATAGAGCAGGGAGCTTATCTTGTCGTTCATTTGATGATACTTATAAATGAAGAAGGATCTAGTTACAATAATTTTGAGTTACAACAAAGTTATCATAATTATTTTTACATTTTCAAAGTTCAAATCGTCAATCCAAACCGTTCAACATGATCTCCACAATAAAATGTACCTGCAGATCAAATTTCATATTTTTTGAATTTTTAACTATTATAATTATTTTACAAAAACTAGTCAATTCAGACCATTGAATTTTGTACCCATCTTAATAAATAGTAAAAAAAATTAAAAAAAATGTAAATTTGATCTGAAAGCACATTTTATTGTGGAGATCATGTTGAACGGTTTGGATCGACGATTTGGACTTTGAAAATGTAAAAAATAGTTGTGGTAACTTTATTGTAACTCAAAATTGTTGTAACTAGATCCCTCCTCCTCATAAATATAATAAGATGAATTTATTTGAATGAAAAACTACATTATTTTGATATACTATGTTAACAAATAGCAAATTGAAGTAATCAGCACAAGTGTTAAAAAGAAATCAAGAAAATTTTCTGATATAATTTTACTCTATCTACGCAGGTATTTTAATTTTTTTTTCAGTTAAAAGCACCTTTTTAAAGTGTTTTTTTGGTTTTAATGCTCAAAATTAATCTTAAAAATTCTGATCATCGTTCACTATGTGATGGCCAGTATATTCCCCGTTCGCATCTCCATTAGTGCCCCTGCTGGGTCACCGTCGGCCTGCTATTAAAGGAGCGGGTCGCGCATAAATAATATACAAATAACAAAACATCAGTACTAATATATAGTAAAAAATACCGTCTTTAGCATTTTTATTTTGTGGTTGATATAAACATTAATAACACCCGCAACAAAACTTGAATCCTTTTTTTTTTTTTTTTTGCCTTAAAAAAGTTAGTTATCCGAGTAGGGGTGTTCATTGGTTCGGTTCGGTTGAAACCGAACCGAACTAGGCAAACCAAATTCGGTTCTAAAATAAACCGAACCGAACCGAACCGAACCAAAATTTTATTTCGGTAATTTCGGTTCAAACAAAATATATTAATTTTTATTTTAAAGCTAGTGTTCTAATAGCGCGTTATAGCGTTTTGGACCCTAACGCTAAGCTAGGCATGAAAATACGCTAATTGCGCTACGGCCGCTATAGCGGTAATAGCGGTCCGCTATAGTGCATAGCGTGTAGCGCGCTATTTGCGCGCTATGCTATTGAGTTTTGTTAGACAATTTTATAGGGCTTAAAGAAGATCCATAAAATTTATTTTGTATAGAAAAAAAAAAATAGGAATGACTCATGATGCTTAAGATATGTTGTATAGAAAAAGATCGCTAGTTTATGATATTATATGGATATTTTGAAACTATGGACTTTTGTACTGTTCAATATGAAATATTAGAATTTCTTAATAATGTCTTGGGTATTTATTGTTCTATGAAACTTTAGATAATGTTAATATATAATACAAATATATAATATAATTTTTGTTTAAAAAAAGAAAAGCTATTTGGAATAGCTTCCGCTATAGCTACGCTATTTCGCTATAGCTTTTTTGTAGCCTTCCCGCTATGACGCTATAAACGCTATTTAAAACATTGTTTAAAGCAGTTGATTTATAATGAACCGAAGTATATTAAGACATAAACCGGGGTATTAAGAAGTAAACCGGGATATTAAAGAAATAAAGCGAATAGTATTTTAAAACAATTGATTAAGAAATAAACAGGAGTATTAAGAAATAAACCGGGGCGCTTCGGCCCAAATTCATCAATATATCAAAGTTCAGTCCGGTGCGGTTATGTCGGTTTTAAAAATTACCAAACCGATACCGACCAAATTATAATTTGGTTTTTCAAAAAGCAAACTGAACCGAACCATTAAATTCGAAAAAACTGAACTGTTTGTCCAAAACTAATCGGTCTATCAAATCCGACTACACCGGACCCAATGAACACCCCCGAATTCCAACGATGATCTGCTACTAATCTACCTATGAACGTGTTTAATATCTATGTGAAGATCTTAGATTATCTATAGGAATGTTTAAAAAAAATGAGTTATACCCGTCTTTTAACTTTTATCTATATGAATGTTTCAAAAATTACCTCAATTTAAAAGTATCTTAAAGCACTCCTGTCAACTTAAAATAGCCAAGTCATTGTTATTTCACTTGTCAATCACAAACAGCAGCTAGTAGATTCTTTTCTTTTTCTGGATACTATACCCCATATACAGCAAAACGCTTATAAAATATGATATGCATCAAATGCTTAATTATACACGATACAAGAAAGCCACCTTGTATCCTGTCTCTCTCCTATCCAACAGTCATGGAACCTGCACAAATCGCTCTCTTTTGACATATTTGATAGATGAGTTATATAGTGACTTTTTTACTTTTGAATTAGATCAGAAAATACTACGAATTCTACGCCGTCTATTTTTATATTCTATAAGATTGTTCTCAGAATTTGATTTTTTTTTTTTTTTTCAATTGTAATGGCAGTGAATTAGATTTCATTGATATGTTGGTTAGATGCAATATTTCCATTATTTAAAACTGTTTAAAATCTCTCTAAAGCTACACCGTATAGAATTTTTTTATTGTTATTATCACTTCATCCATTTTTGTGGAAGTTAAAATTAAAATAATGAAAAAATATAGTGGATTTATTAGAATTATACATATCGAAAGATAGACAATAAAGGCAAAATTCATTTGACCTTAAATTGTTTTACCGGAGAAGCTATATAAAAATGATATTTTGGAAGAGGAAAGATCAACAATTTTAATGGGCCTCGCTATAAAAATGTAATGGGCCTCACAAAATTTGACCCTCTGAAACTTAAAAGACTACAAAAAATACACACAATTCATTTCCAGCAAAAATTGCTGGCTATGGGGTTCGAACCCATGCGCACTTATGTGCAGAAGATCTTAAGTCTTCCCCCTTAACCACTCGGGCAAACCAGCTGATTTATATTTATTCTTCAAACTTTTTATATTTGTAAGAGTTGTGATACACACCGTCTACGGGAAACGGTTCATGAACCTAATCTTAATTAAGGATGTAGTGTCGCTATTAGGTACTAAACGAAAGTAAGAATTAATAAAGACAAGAAAAGAATGGTTACAGATGGATTAGGTTTGGTAGGGATTTCGCGTTAGGTTACCAAATTGTAAAGGTGGAGCCGTGGAGCGCGAAACTGTTGACAATTTTCGTTTCTCTATGCACTATCCATCTACTACATGTCCGTCTTTAAACTTCCATTTGGTGTTTAAAAATCGATTGATCAGACTACAAGATTTTTTTATGGCATGGAAGTAGTGGTCAGTAAAGGAAGATAAATTAGTTCAATTAAAGAAGCAAGAATTTTTTTAAATAGCAATTATCACGTCACCATAAAAAAGCAACAAAAAATAGCTATAACTAACTATTTAGAAGTTTATTAAAAACAAAAAACAACTGATGGAGCTATTATTTTTAATGTATGAACTATTTAGAACTCTGATTTTAATTGAAAAAATGGACGCTCAAAACTCTTGAGCCTTGATCGACTTGGTTTTTTTATTTCTTTCTTCCTGTTTTATGTAACAATCTTTTATTTCAAAAAAAATATTTCACATACTCTCGTTTCTCTTTAGGAGTTCAAAGTTACAGTAAAGAGTTCACGTTTGGTTGTGTAAATTAAAAGACAAAAATATATAATAAATAAACAGTTAAGAAGTGCATAAAAAAGAATTAATTTATAGATCAAGATTCTCAAAGTCCGACAAAATAAAACTAAAGGAATTTTTTTTTAATTCGTATTAAAAAAACAATGGTCATACAAATTAAACTAAAAGAGGCTTAAAAATACTAAAAACAGATTTTGCCGAGCATCCTCTTTGAATTTGTACACGTCTCGAATAAAATTTAAAAAAAAAAGAAGAAGAAGACGAATGACACAAGCAAAAAAACAAATCCATAATGGAAAATGGTTGCTTGACTCGTAGTCGTAGTTGACTGGCATTAATTGAAGCTGGTCCTTGTAAATTGGTGGCAAGACTGGAAAATGACTAAATAAATTACATTGTCAAGTTCAGTGCTTGTTTGAATATTTGATATTCTTTGAAGCGTGATAAACATTTTGCATCCCTTCAGAAAATAATACAGGTTGTGTTATGAAGAAAAGTCAGGAATCTAACGCACTCATTTCTTGTGAGTTGTGAGGAAAGTTGAGCGCAATATCTCACCATATAAGTACAAGGCAACAATAATTTTGTTTGTCTGTATCTAACCAGAAAGAAAATTAATATTTATTGATTTTTATTATTTTTATTGTTTAATGTAGCCAACATTAATCGCTCACTGCCTCACTGGCGGATTCATAGTTTGATTTGATACACCTAATTAAATGATTTATTAATTTTAAAATTTAAAATTATTGGATCTTTTATTTTGTGCAATTGTAAAGAAGTTGGAAACTAATGAGTAACGAGCGACTTCATTCTTGAGCCTTGAGTACAAAATAATTCTAGAAATATTTTGACAATGAGTCCATCATTAATTCTAGAGAGAGAGAGAGAGAGAGAGAGAGATTAATTATACTGACAATGGCTCTTTATCATATCATTAATTTGTGTGTTTGTAGTATTTGACATGAAAGCATAAAATACATGGCCCAATTTCAACCGTATCGTAACGACCAAAGTGAGGGTCCCTGCTGCCCAAGTGCGTTATCAGAAAAAACAGAACAGGGACCCAGCTATATATATATTCACAACCACAAAATACTCCGACATTTTTATTAATATCCAAACTTAATTACAAATTAATAAATATACTCAGAATCTCTGGATTTTTCGAAAAATGCCCAAACCGGCCAGAATCTGGCCGGTTTCCTCCTCTCTAGAAACTAGCTAGGTTTCTTTCTTTTTTTTTTTTTTTTAGAGACACTATGAAGAGCAAGATAATGAAATCTAATACTGAAAATTCGAATTTTTTGTTTAAATTATTTATTAGATTATTTCTATTGATTTATAATTAGCATATTTATACTAAAATATACTAGATTACTTGAAATTATGTTGAATTACACTATATTACCTTAAATTACGCTAAATTATGTTAAATTATGTTAAATTACGCTAAATTACACTAATTTCGCTAATTATAATGAAATACAGTAAATTACGCTAAATTAGGCCTATTTTGTGTCATCTTTAATAAATCGTAAAAAATAGTAAAAAAATTTCAAAAATAGTAAAAATTAGTATTCTACAAGTTCATTATATAACTAATTTACTGAGCTACTTAGATTGAATAATAAAAATAAAAATCTTAATCGGAAACTTCAACTCAAGTTTTGAGGCTATTCTCTTTGTTTTTTTGGCAATTCTGAATTTTGAAATCCTGCATCGCGGGCACTGACGCATGCGTATTTCGCAAGCTTTTTGAAATTCAAATTTTCAGTGTTAGATTTCATTATCTTACTCTTCATAGTGTCTCTAAAAAAAAAAAAACTGGCCAGAATATTGGGCACTTCTCAAAAAACCTAGAAATTCTGAGTATAGTTATTAATTGGTAATTAACTAAAAATGTCGGCAAAATACTGGTAACATAAATTCAGGAAATTGGTAGGGTCATAATATATATATTAAAAATTTTAAAATTGGCAGCGTGCTGATACTTCCACGTGCATAAATGACAAACCAACCAACACTTGCAATCATGATTAATTTTGTAATTAAAACCAAACAAGAAGCATTCGCCATTCCATTAAAAGTTAAAACCAGTGGCGGCACAGATAGCACTCAGCGGTGTCGCCACCATCTTTTCTTGCCGTCCATTACGACACGTGTCGGCATCTCTAGTGTGCAACGATTTGCCCTTCTAACCACTGCCTTTCCGGTGCATCGGCGTGTCGCAATTTCACCGCCACATTGCCCATGTACGCATAATTCCAGATTTCGAATGCGAGGCACTTGGTATAGCGTGCGGGCCCATGAAGCCGGGAACAAAGATCAAAACAAATCTTTAAAAAGATTAAATTTCACTTAAATCAGAAGTCATCTTCCTGCACAAGGATGTGATTAATTAACCGCGATTTCAAAACCTAAATTTCTATACGAAGAGTTCAAATACTTTTTTTTTTTTTTTTTTCTCTCTTCGTCATATCTCTATTTTTTTAATTTTCATAACTCAAAATTTAAAATTTAAATATCATGATAACACATATAGATGATCTACATAATTTTTTCTATGTATATAAAAAATTATAATATTTTTATTTTGTTTTGATTGCTATCAAAAACTTGTACAAATACACTGATTTGAATAATTTATCGACGTTGATTTCTAATTTATTGATTTGCATAAAAAAAAAAAACTAAAAGTGACAGTTTTTTATGTGTAATATAGAGAAAATAGCATAAATCTATCTAACAGTTTATTTTAGTATATAAATTAAAAAATAGAGACGTGGTAGAGACCGGAGACATTTGAACTCTCATCTTGTAGAGTGTGTATCCTATGAGATATCACATATTTTGCGGGAGCAACGTGTCTAGTGCCTATTCGGAGATAGCGCAGGGGCAATATTATTTGAGCTTTGATTTATAAAGCATATGTCATTTGATGTTTTATGCTTTTATTTTCATCTTCAAAGATTAAAGAGTCAATCCCAATGGTTCAACATGATATTTATATTAAAATGTGCTTGAAAAACAAATTTTATATATTTTTTGAAATTTTTTCACTATTTTTTTTTATTTTTAAAAATTGTTGTTTTATTTGACAAAACGTTTTATTGTTTTTCAGAAAATTCTGAACCATAAAAAAACAACAGTTTTGAAAATTTATAAAACAATTAGTAAAAGAAATTTCAAAAAATATAAAATTTGATCTTCAAGTACATTTTAATATTGAAATCATGTTGATAGACTGCTTTAACCTTGAAAACGGCATGGAAAAATATAAAGCACCAACTAGCCTATGCTTTATAAAGCACCTTAGTCCATCCCTTATATTATATTAGTATATCAAGGCAAGATAAATACTCGATAGAATAATCATGGTACATCCATGTGTATAGTACATTTATGTATGGGGAATAATTTGGATTCGACGTCTATCATATTCAAATTTGAATTTTATTAGTTTTGCGTCCGTTTGATCTGCTTTAAAATATGTGCGCGCCGTTTCAATAATTGTGTGTGTTTACTTTAATATCAAATCTAGTGTGCACGGCTCCTAAAACAAATCAGATGAATGCAAAACTCATTAAACTCAAATTTGAGTTGGATGTACATCGGACCCAAATTAACCCCTTGTTTATAAACTTCAATGTTTATTTATCAAAAAGCTATATAAGTAAAATCAAAGTCTTAATTTTTTCTCTCTATTAGACAATTATCTTTAGTTTTTTTTTTGTTTTGAAAAGGCTAGAAATCCCGTTTCATTGCATGGAAGCGTAAATTGCAGAACTTAGTTTTAACTAGACAGGTATAGTTCCTGCATGTTCTCTCTAAGGGCCTGTTCGGCTCTGTTACTGTGCGCGTGGGAAAAAAAATTCAGTTCAACTTTGTGTTTTTTGTCCCACGCGCATAGTAAACGTCATTTCAAATTGGAGTCCAACCCATTCCCATTTCCGTTCCCGTTCCCGCCTGTAGGCCGAACAGACCCTAAATATCTACGATGATTGTTCATGCGTATCTTTAATTAACTTGATTCGCTTTAATGATTCTTCCGTTAATGAGCAAATAAATTCTAAACTGTATCAAAATAAATATACATTATATTTAACTGATGTATCAGTATAACACATATAATAGTAAGGCAAGGAAAAGAAACATGTCTCTATCTCTAAAATCTCTCTAAAAATGTACCATAAAATCGAATATGCTAGAATTGCCCTACTTGATGCAATGATAATTAGTGGAAAGTAGAGACAATTAAGAAAAGTATCTTATCTCTAAAGTATCTTTAATGAATAAGAATATCGATCTAGAGTTCTCTAAAACCTTCTATACTGATTAAGAATACCAAAGAGGCATCTAAAATCTCTGCATTTTTTTTTTGATAAAAGGCATAAATGTCCATTTCATTAGCATAAAATCATAATTAACTTACAAGTAAAAGAATTCAAAGCTTAAACACAGAAACCATAAAGCACTAACACAGAGTAAAACACAAAAGTCCTGCATTTAACCGTCCAGCAAAAGATAGTAATAGCAAAATAATAAACTAAGCCACATTTGAGCGGGCTATGGTAAAGTAATGATCGATCTATACAAAAATTATTTGACTTCTTCATGATAAATCAGCTGGAGCTCCAGCATCCCGCAGCAGCAGCGTAGGACCTACTTCGTCAGCCGGAGCACCCTGGTACACTACCAGTTGGTTGTCGATAGGGTCCCAAACACAAAGAGGAATGGCATTGATGTCTATTGGCAGCCAATCTTTCGTAGCCTTCTTGAGTCTTTTATTCATATTTTCTGACCAATATTCAAATGACATATATTATTAGAAGTATAAGAGATCTAACACAAAAATCTCTGCATTTGGGTAAGCAAACAAACCCAGGGGTTTCTAAATCTTACAATTAAAGGCTAAAATTGTTTGAGTCCAAACAAAATATCTATATGTAAGAAGTTAAAGCAATGTGTGTTTATTTCTTTCATAATCATGATTTTAATATTTACTAAAATATTTTGATAGTAATTTGCAAATTAAGAAAATATAGGTGATGGCATAACTGTTGCAAAAGCTAACATACTTAAATAGCGGTTTTAATTAAAATTTAAAATATATGCTTAATATGATCTAAATTATAAATCGATAATCAATAACAGTGGTTGAGATTCAAGTTTTCTAAGACATGTCATGTCATCAACATATTTTTAAACATTGGTTCAACAACTAAATTATTATCAAATTTAATCATATGGCTGAAAATTATTCACCTTTTTGAATAATAAATATTCATCCATATGTCATATGTCGTATAAATGATATATCTAATTCAATGTACAAAATTAATTGTTATATTGTGCTCATATATAAAATTTCTATATTTTTTTTTATGTTGGATTTTATTTGATAGTATTTATTTAAATTTAAAAATTAAATTTTTTCAACAATACATATTTTTATTTTTGGATGAAGTCCGAAAATTTTGTCCTAGTTATATGATAAAAATTGTAACAATTATAAGGTTCTTACTACATAACATAAAGGCACAAAGCTCGCGTTGAAAAACTGTGATAGACTACTGACAGTGGCGAAGCCAACGTTCTACAGGGATAGGCAGTTGCCTACTCCTAAAAAATTTACAGCGGATCCGGGTCTGATTAAGGACTTGCCTACCCCTGAAAAATGGTCTTGCGTATCCCTGGACTAGTTCCAATGATTTGTGGTGATTCTCTTCTGGCTGGGCAGATTCTATCATTTTTTCATGGTGAGTCAATTGAATTTGGAAGGAATATAAGTGTGAAAATGGGGAGGAAGATAGTACGGCTCTGGAAAAAAAAAACAGCTTTGAGCATTATAAATATTAAATGGACCTGGTGTATATATGGTGTAGTGTATTGTTTTGAAAATATGAATTGATTCATAATGAACCATGTCCGGCCGAATGTATAAATATTAATGTACATCCCCAACATACAAAAGAACCATATTAGTAAAATAAAAATAACACACATATATAACTATTGACGTATTATAAAAAAACTAATCTAGTACAAAACTATCTGATTAATTTTGAATATTTTGTACTATATTATACTAATGGATTATTTGAATGTAAGAAATGGTAGTAACATTACTTTTGGACTAATTAATTTGTTATAATTTTTTTTTAATACAAAACAAGCTTTTTTAGAAGAAAAAAAAAATCTGAGTTTCCGAGTTGACTTGTCTGATTCCTACCGATTCTGATTCTATAGTCCACTGACCGATTTCGCTTCTGATTCTGATTTTCAGAACCATTGTTCAAAGTATAAATTTTCAACATAAATTGAGGATGCAAATCTCAGGGTCTTCAATATAGTTAAAATTTTCAATATAAATTGAGGATGCCTTCAAAGTATGTCAACTTCTTAAACAATGATGCAATATTGTTAATTTTCAATATAAATTGAGTATGGAGTAAAGAGTAAAGACAGAGTGCCAGTATGTATTAGCATCTAAAAGTGCATATATAGGCATTATTTCTCTTAATAATGTTGACCGTGCAATTATGTCTCTACTCTATATATTGAATATTGCAAAATAAACCTAAGTTGTACAATTTTGTCTTAATGGACCCATTGAGGTAATTATTAATTAGGAAGTAGATGTTTGCTTGTTTAGGCTGATGTCCTTCTTGTTCCTTTCTTTTATGGGATAATCTTATATTTGCACAATTGTCCCTCTACTTATTTTCATACTCATATAGTATTAATTTTGTAATAATAACAAGCCAAAACTTTTACCTTTTATGTAAATTGTATGTTATTCGAACCCTAACCCGTTAATTTATTCAAATCTGAACCTGATTTTTGCCTACCTCTGACTTAAATTCTAGCTTCGCCACTGACTACTAATATATTGCGGATTCATGTTAACTTATAGCTAATTGAGTTAAGTGTGAGGAAATATTGATTATGTTCTCAAATGCATATTTTTTTGTTGCTTGGAAATTTTAATTCTAGAATAAATGCGGCGATCGCAGAGATAATCACGAAACATACAAGAGATGAATAATATAACTACAGAAAATTAGCAATATTTATTAATGTTTTTAAGCAATATATAATCTCTAATATGGATTATTAAGTCAAGTTCGATTATAGAAAAATATATAACATATTGAAAATTTGAAATGACATGCAAAAATATGAATCATTGTTTAAGAATTTGAAAAATATAAGACACAGTAACTCATTTAGCATTACGGATAACTAAAAGGATACAATGATATTGGAATAAACCTTAGAGTCGGCTATAATTAGAGTGAAAAAAACGTGCCGTGCCGTACCGTGACTAACACGTCGTGACTTTGGTCTCGTGTCGTGTTGTGTTGTAACCAAGTTAATTTTTCACGTGCCGTGACCAAAATGTCAAGAGGTGGTCACGGCACGCGAATAGTCATGCTACGTGAGTCACGCCGTACCTAAACGTGCCGTGACCATACGTGACTCGCGTGACCATTTAATCATAATTTAGATTAGTTTATTCAAGATTCACCATTAAATCAATATCTAAGTCATCATAATTATACGTGATTGGCGTGACTACGTGGCGTCCCGTGCCGTGACTAAATCTTTCACGTGCCATGTCGTGCCGTGCCAAAGTTTCAAAAGATGAGCACGGCACGAAACAGCGAGTCACGGTACGTAACTGACACACGTGCCGTGCTGTAACCGCGCCGTTCCGTGATGGAGCCGGCTCCGCCGTGCCATTTTTCCCACTCTAGCTATAATTATAACTTCTATTGTTATTTTTCCACGGCATTTTAATTGTGTTGAATTTTGTGCCTAAAATAATATAAGAGAGCAATTGCAGGTTAAAAATGTGACATTTAGAACGCTGTATCCCAGTACCTGTGTTTTTGTTTACATTTTCAGCCGAAGTTGTTGACTTGGATAGAAAATGACAAATATATGATTGCAAAGAAGGGAAATTTGAAGTTGCAATATAAATCCGGAGAGAAAATTGTTTCTTTTATAATTTGGCGAAGTTGCAATAATCTGAATTAGAGAATTAATAAATAATTTTATATTCTTTTTCATGCTAAATTTATATTTACGATTGGGCGTCTAAAAATCTTTATTTCATAACTCATATATAGAAACATATACCTGAACCGCAATAATGCTTAGAAATAGGCATGAATTGTAGCATTTTCGTACAGTGTATATCTATTTTTTTCAACCCAGATTGTTTTATTTTAAATCGCTAGATAAAATAAAAAACAAAAACTGAGTCACAATTCCCAAGGGCAGTACCCGGTCTCATCTGCCCCGAAATTTTTATTAATACCATTAAAAAAACAAAACACCACTAAAATTTGAGAATTTGAAAAATACCAGGGACTTTAAAAACCTAAATATCAATATATTACAGTGCATTTTTGAATTTTTGAGGAGGCCTCCAATTCAATCTGCGGCCCTCTAAAAATGAGGCCGCAGATTGAATTGGAGACTCTAGTATTTTTTTAATTCTCCGTAATTTGTGGTTTTTTTTGGACAGTGGTATTAATAAAAATTTCGGTCATCTGCCTGTGCTATCTTGCAACACTGTGGGATCCTGTGCTTGTATCAGAAACTGCTACGGAGGCTCAAAGTACCTCCAAAGGTTATGGTCATCGTATCCCGGAGTACAACAGAAGTATCGTTTTGCAGAGTTGGTGGATCCGGACCATTCTTTTAATCTGACACAAATTTTAAAAGAGATCCCTTCAGTCTAAATATGCACCGAATTGAATTTGATCTGACTAAGAGTAAATCTGAACTGTAAAATTATGGGTCTCTCCGTGCAACACTAAAAGATACGGGTCCAAAGTTATGATGTTCATCTAGTATCTAGGTTGCACTATAGAACAAAAAATTTGATACAGAAAATTCTCACAAGGAGAGAATGTCATATTGAACCACATTGTGAGCTATGCGAACAACAAATTAAAAAAAATATATATATATATTCTTTGGACTTGCCAATATGCACAAACTGTTTGGAGGAGGTTGATAATGCGAATTGGATTCTCTACATCACTGTCACTGGAAGAATATTATCTCCTTCTAGATGGCGCTTCGACATGCGGTTAGCATGAGTCGGCATGACTGACAAGCCGGTCTGGGATTTGACTTGGGTGGCAGGGTGCTGTGCTCTGTGGCACGAGAGAAACAAACGATTGTTCTCAGCGGAGCCAAAGCAAGCGAGACTTCTAATTGACGAAACATATGATCAATTCCAAAGCTGGCTTCTGGCCGCATAACATGAATCAGGCGGAACTGGGCAACAGCTTATTCTGCGCCTATTGAGATTCTATTTACAATATAGCTGTTGCCATTAGATAAGAAGTGGAATTTGTATATTTTGTATATTTTGTATATATAACCATAAGCTGTTGTATCAAACTCTTTTTATTGTCAATAGTCTAACTCGTTCGAACTCGGTTCATTAACAGTGTACACCGTAGATGCATTCAAACTTGGAATCTATTCGGCAAGAATGGAATTTAAAAAAGATAAATAATTGTGACGTAATAATTACCGAACAAGGAAATATTAAATAAAATTTTTGAAAAAATAAAAATTATATTAAAATTTGTACTAAAAGGTATTGTTTGAATCTCTCTTTATTCCAGTCAAAGATAATAATTTATTTTATAAATAGAATACTGAAATAGTCCTCTTTTTTATGGCCGCAATAGAGCCAATTCTCTGCTGATGAACACATAAATAATATGAAAAGGATTACGTAAATGCTGATTTTGTCAGTCAAATAATTTTTTTTTTCAAACTGTAAATTCAGTCTATTCTTTTCTTTTTTTCTAAATCGAAACTAAAAATTCGGATGGAAATGCCCCCTATGCAATTTACGGAAGTAATGTAACAAAGATATATAACAAACTGATGTGTGTAGATACTAGAGGTGAAAACGGAGCGAATACGGAGCGGATAGTGGTAAAATTATATTCATATTTTTTTTATTTTTTTCCAATACGGATACAAATCGGGTATCAGTCGGATATAGATATGAATACGGATTGAATTGGATATTTATTAAAATAATATTTAAAATTTCAAAATTCATAATATTTATATAATTTTAATGGTGAATAACAATATTTTTTTATAATATATATTAAAATATATAATATTTTTTAATTTCTCTAATACGGATGGAATATTATCCATACCATTTTCACCCCTAATAGATACAGCTCCGAAATAAAAGATATTTATATAACAGATTCCGATCCCGTAGATACGAGCAGTTCTGCAAGCCTGTCAGTATCAGAATTAAAAGTTAGTGTCGGAGAGAGAATATTACAAACATAATAATATATTGATTAATTACTTTTTATATATTTACTGAAAGATACTTATTTTTTATTTTATTAATATCAAATTTAATTGGGGGCCGGCGGGCCCACCAGTTTAAAATGTTGTGGACGGTGTGGTTGGTACAGGAATGCTTGAATGCCAGATCCTCCCGAAATTTTTATTATTATCCAAAAAAAAAAATTAAATTTTAAAATCTAATACAATTTTTTTTTTCAATTTAATACTAAATTAACGCAAAAAAAATTTGCGGGACAGATTTCGAAATTTAATATTTTTTTTGAAATTTAATATTTTTTTTGAAATTGTATGAGATGTAGATTTTGAAATTTAATATTTTTTTTGGATATTAATAGAATTTCGGTAGATCCTCTATCCAGGGCACACGATGAATAAAAGCCGTCTGATTTTCTCATGATCTGCTACCTCAATTTAATCGGATGGCCGAAACAATCTCTACAGGTTGCAACGCTGGAGAGAATATGCCAATATTTGCCTGAAGAATAACAGGAGTTCCCGGGCCACAGTCAAAGATAAGCTAACAAAACAAAGAGTCACTTTTTGTTTTTTTAAAAGAAAGAAAATGAGGAGTAGTTGGTAATTTTTTTTGGAAAAGGAGGTTTATAAAGAATTTTTATTTTTAGAAATTAATCTTAAATAACCAAAAAAATAGAATGAATGGCTTTGTTTTTTCGATGTGGAAGATGGATCCTAAAACAATCTGAATTCAAACTTTGAACTGTGAAATGAGTAGCTCTCTTTTTTATGTGAAATAGTTTGGATGTGAAAAAAAATTTCTGGTTCAAACTTTGGATCTAAATATTTTTTAAGATTCATCTACCGCATTGAAAATGAGGACACTCATTCTATTTTATTTTAGTATTCAATGTTAATTTCTAAAAGTAAAAAATTCTAGAGGTATAATATGACGGAAACAATTGAAATGGCGGGTCCAAGGTGGTGGTAGGTGGTTGCTGAATTCTGACATTGTATTGTTTTGACCCGACCTAACCCTCTGTTATCTCTACCTCTACGAAACAGTAAAATAGAAATTACAAAACATGTGCAAATTTCTTTCCCCTTTCCCTTCTCTTTCCTTTCTTTCTCCTTGCACCCTCACACCTACTACCAACCAGACCCCATCGTATATAAATCCCTCCTCTTACATTGTTGCTCTCAGCTTCTGGGATCTACATTTTTCCAATTGACCCAAAGCTTAAAATTAGAAACAAGTAAAAAAAGAAATCCATACCAAGTAAACAATCCAAAGGATTAAAAGCGGAAAGCTGAGTTAGATTAGCTACTGTTCTTCCATAAATTTTTAAAGAAGGAATTACACAGAGGTGAAAACAAATTGAGCAGGAGAAGATCAGAGAAGATATGGAAGCCGCCATGCAATCCAGTTTCACCAGCCAAAAATTGTATAGAACCCCAACCGTGCGGTGCTCGGCCGTCACCGGAAAAGCAACTTCGGTTTCTTTCCCCAACTCGCTGGGATCCAGCCGAGCAGATTGGCAGAGCATGTGTGCAATTATCAACAGCAACTCTGCCGGTCTCGTACCTCACAATCATTCCACCAGCAGCAGCAGTGACGACACCAAGGTGCCAGTGATCAATGGCCACCACGATTCGGCAACCCTCGATATTGTGCCTGTCTCTAAATTAGCCCGACCGCTTAGCATCTCTGATCTGTCCCCGGCCCCGATGCATGGCTCGGAGCTGCGCGTTGCGTACCAGGGCGTGCCGGGTGCCTACAGTGAAGCGGCAGCCGGCAAGGCGTATCCAAAGTGTGACGCCATCCCGTGCGACCAATTTGAGGTTGCCTTTCAGGCAGTCGAATTGTGGATTGCCGACCGTGCGGTACTTCCCGTGGAGAACTCTCTGGGAGGCAGCATCCATAGGAATTATGACCTGCTTCTCCGCCACCGGCTTCACATAGTCGGAGAGGTACAGCTCCCGGTTCACCACTGCCTCCTTGCTCTCCCTGGAGTACGCAAGGAGTGCCTGACACGTGTCATGAGTCACCCACAAGCACTTGCGCAGTGTGAGCACACACTTACCTCGCTCGGTCTGAATGTTGCTCGTGAGGCATTTGATGACACAGCAGGAGCGGCCGAATACGTGGCAATTAACAGCCTACGTGACACTGCGGCTATTGCTTCTTCCCGGGCAGCCGAGCTGTACGGGCTAGAGGTGTTGGAGGATGGTATCCAAGACGACTCAGGAAATGTGACCCGGTTCGTCATGTTGGCAAGGGAGCCAGTGGTGCCACGCACCGATAGGCCATTCAAGACAAGCATAGTGTTCGCTCATAACGGCGAAGGCACCTCTGTTCTGTTTAAGGTACTCGCCGCTTTTGCATTCCGGGATATAAACCTTACAAAAATCGAGAGCCGACCCCACCGCAACCAGCCAATACGACTAGTGGATGATGCCGATGTAGGCACAGCCAAGCACTTTGAGTACATGTTCTACATTGATTTTCAGGCGTCTCTGGCCGAGGCGAGAGCGCAAAATGCTCTGGCCGAGGTGCAGGAGTACACGTCGTTTTTGCGCGTATTAGGCAGCTATCCCATGGACATGACTCCTTGGTCTTCTTCTTCTTCCACCACTGTCTTATCTTCAGGTAGTTCATAAAAAGTAGCAGGCAAAGAGAAGGAAAGAAAAAAAAAATTTATCTGAATTACATAATCATCCATTGTATGATGACCCGGATCCGACTGGACCTCGCAAATGTATTTTTTTTTTTTCTTTCAAAGGAAAAAATAATTTTCAATGTAATATTTTTTGTACGAATGAGTGTAAATTTGTTTCTTTTTGCTTCGTTACTATTCAATTATGATTCATGAATCACCCGATCAAGACTGATTAAATATATTTTCCCAGCAATGGGTTTGGTTTGATGACGCCCTTTATTTGATTACAAGTGAAAACAAATAATCAAGCATCAGCAATTTACGTCTGATGGTTCAATTTATTTATATTTGATACTTGCAACCTCCTGCTGGTTCAGGTTTCTCTGCTAAATAAACGGGTAAATATTTTAACAGAGCAGTTTAGATTTCATGCAACGCACAAACTCTATGCAGAGCTGTTTTGGTTTTGTTGTCCGTGCGCTGCATGAAGTTAAAACCACTCTGTTAAAATATTTACCCTAATAAACACGGAATTGAGAAACGAGAATGATGCTGTCTTTTTTTTTTTTTTTTTTTTTGTGAAAGCTGAGAATGATGCTGTCTCTGTCGTTTATTTTAGTAAGAGAAAAAAAGAATCAACGTTCCAGTTTTGTGATTAGCCGCCTGCGCCCGTGAACCGAAAATAAATCTGCTGTGATTCTCGGGGAATCACAGGACCCTGAGATCCGGTCTCAACTGTTGTCTTTTTCGAGATACGTGCATAAAAATTTACTTTTTCGAGAACATTTCCGAGATCCGTGCACGGAAAAATTTAAACCGTTGATTTTGGAATTTCAGAATCCTGCAATCCCTCTCGGAATTGCAGCAGATTCGGACTCCCGTGAATCACATTCCTACCTAAACGGACTATAGTTACATCATTAAATTAATAAATTCTGATTAATTAATTAATAGAGTAGATGGTGCATGTGTAGTTTGCCTACTCATATATATATATATATATAGGGGCTGGCTACTATGCTTATATAAGCATATGCCCACATATGCTTATAACTCATTTTTGCGTTTTCAATGTTCAAATGGTCGATCCGACCGTTCATCTTGTTCTCCATATTAATATATGCTTGGAGACTAAATTTTACATTTTTCTGAATTTTTTTACTATTTATTAAGCTACTTTGAAAATTGCTGATCATATGGTCCAGAATTTTGAAAACACTGTTTTTACTGTTCACCCAGATCAGCAATTTTCAAAGTGGCTTAATAAATAGTAAAAAAATTCAGAAAAATGTAAAATTTGGTCTCCAAGTACATATTAATATGGAGAACAAGATGAACGGTCGGATCGACCATTTGAACATTGGAAACGCAAAAATGCTTATTTAAGCATATGTGGGCATATGCTTATATAAGCATAATAGCCAAGCACTATATATATATATATATATATCATGTGAAGATCGATCGGAAAATTGAGGATCTTTTTTTAAATACTACTAATTAGCACTAATAAGAAATAAAAAATAAAAAAATTAGCACTAAGTGCAGATGCGTCCCCACCAATTACCAAATACAGTCAGCCGAACACTGCAAGGACGAAAGTGTAATATTGTGACCTTCAAAAAAAGAAATTGTAATATTGTATACTGCTTATATTGTGATAACTAGTGTTAATGACACATCACTGATACAAATTATATTTTAAGAATTAGTGTAATTGAAACAATAAGAACTATTAAAAAAAGTGATGGAGTAACGATTAGTCAACAATAGACATGTTTATTGATAAAATTGTAATTTTGTTGGCATCAAAATCAAAATGCAAGGGGGAGGAGCACTGGGAAAAGCTATATATGATGTGCAAGTTTTAGCTTCATATCCTTTACTAAACATACGACACAGCACAAACACAAAATGTTCATCAAGAAATGACAACGCAATAGACAGTCAGATATTCTATTTCAAATTGCCTTAAAACAGTTTTTTTTTTGTTATGGATCACTGACAAGATATTTTTGTAATTTATGAGGTCCCAGATTTAATGACTTACAATACTCACCACAACAAGAATTTTGTAACAGGAAATTTGCATTTAATAAACACCAGCACATCACAGAACTGTGTGTTCCTAGCTTTGTATTACAACTAATGTTCTAAATAGCGCGCTATAGCGTTTTTGGACCAAAAAAGCTATGACGCTATGACCATAGCGCCGTTTTTTCAGCCGTTCCGCTATGACGCGATAAACACTATTTAAACCTTTGATTACAACCAACAAATGTGTCAGTTTCCAATTTTGTTGCAGATTGCATAATCTACTTCCCAGTCCCCCGGAATATTCCTCAAATATATCCTCTCATTTAATTTGTATTTTTTTTTCCCCTCTTTATAGAGCTCCAAATTTAATACAATTTTCAATACATTAATTATTTTATCTGCTAGTATCTTATCAAGAAGTAGTGTTTAGCTTGATTTCAAATTAGCAACTTAACTGTACAAAAGTTCTCACGCCATCCTCTAAGAGTTTTCTTTTTTATCTTCTTTTTCTTAAACAGTTTGGAGCGGTCCAAACTTTCAAACTACGAGAGTCAAACACACATTGAGAGTTAATTATACAAAAAATTTATCCTGATCAAAATGAAATTAATTTTATAGTGTTCATGATATTTTATTCTAAATTATATAAAAAACAATATATAAATAAAAAAATAAGGGTCAATTAATCCTTATTCAGACGGTTATCTCCTAAATAAGTGTTGAAAGTAAGTATTATGATGTGATACCAGTAGTTTTATAAAATTTGTTCCAAAAACAAAAGAATGGCTGGTTTAATTTGCTACTGTGTCTCTAATGTTGTCTTCTATTAACTTGTTGTCACTTCGTCTGAAACAAAAAACTTCGTAGCTCTACGGTTTGAAATCAAAAATAAAAATAAAAACTTAACTAGTGATAGCATGCACATGCACAATATATTTTATAAACAAGATGTAGATTCAGTGTCAGAGCAAAAACTAAAGAAAAGAATCCATCGAAGCACGTGATAATCAACGAAAAATATAATCACTTTAATATTAAATAATATGGTTTAGGTGTTAATTTGAATTGCTGCATCTGTTCTTCAGTGGTGGGCTACTCGCTCGACCAAAAAGACCAATGTGTATTTTGCAAGGTTCTAAATAGCGTTTATAGCGTCGTAGCGGGAAGGCTAAAAAAAAAGCTATAGCGAATAGCGTCGCTATAGCGGAAGCTATTCCAAATAGCGTTTTTTTTTTTTACATTTCGTATATTCAATATTTGTACTAAATATCAACATTATCTAAAGTCTCATAGAACAATAAATAACACCAAAGTAATTAAGAAATTATAATATTCATATTGAACCAGTACAAAGTTCAAATTGCGGTTCAAAATATCCATAGTAATATCATAAACTATCGATTTTTCCTATTAAAAATATCTTAAGCATCATGATTCATGACATAAATTTTTTTTTTCTATTCAAATTTTATTTTCGATTTGGACTTTTTTTCTATTCAAATTTCAATTTCTATTCCCAATTTCAAATTGATTTATTTGTAGCAAGTAGCAACAAATTCAATTTCGGTTTGAGATTTTTTTTATCTTTATTTAAAACCCATATAAATTGCTTTAAAAAAAAAACCCATATTGTATAGCGCAAATAGCGCAAATAGCGGACCGCTATAGCGCTGTAGTGGTCGCTATAGCGGCCGTAGCGCAAATAGCGCATTTTGATGTCATAGCGTAGCGTTTGGGGTCCAAAAACGCTATAGCGGCGCTATAGCGCCGCTATAGCGCGCTATTTAGAACACTGGTATTTTGACTGCCCACCAGTTCACTATCAACATCAAAATAAAAAATAAAGCTGCCGAAAATTTTTTAGTTACCACGAAGAAAATTCAAATTAATTCAATACCAATAAAGCCATCTTTTTTTCATTTATACCACCCACGCGGCCTTAGTCCGAGCACCAAATTGAGCTGGTGCGTGGACTGGAGAGGCGCACCCAGGGTTTGGGACTATAAAGCATCTTGCGCATTATTTTTGGTGCTCAAACGGGGCAGAGCGCATCAGAGGTGGAAAAAAGGTAAATTTTTTTTTACTTAATTTTCTTATTTTATTGTTTTTTTAAATTAGTAAGTTGGGTATATAGGTGTCCAAAATAGTCCGAATGTAGTTCAAAATAAACTAGAATTGTATTAAATAGTTCTAATAGTGTCCGAAATTGGTAATATTTTAAATTAACTATATTTGTAGTATTTTAGACTAATATTTTTTTAGAAATGTATCAAATTGGCCTTGTATTGTTTGAAATTACTCAAAATTGAATCATTTTTTTACCGATTGTGTCCAAAAATTACTAAATTATAAATTTACCATATTTGTGGTATTTTAGACCAAAATTGAATAGAAATGTACCAAATTGGCCATGTATTTTTTTGAAATTATTCAAAATTGTACCATTTTTTTACCGATAGTATCCAAAAATTACTAAATTATAAATTTACCATATTTGTGGTATTTTAGACCAAAATTGAATAAAAATGTACCTAATTGGCCTTGTATTATTTGAAATTACTCAAAATTGTACCATTTTATTACCGATGGTGTCCAAGAATTAATAAATTATAAAGCAAACGGGACTAATACTCTCCTTCGTCAAGTGCGGAAAGACGGTAGAGGCCAATTCCATATCCAAATCTGATTCATCATACGGGAGACTAGTTTCTTTGGTACTGCTTGTTGACGCCATACTAAAAGAAAATTTGTAAATGTTGTCAATTTTTGACACTATCGGTAATAAACGTATAAATTTCAAACAATACAAGGCCAATTTGGTACATTTCTAATAAATTTTGGTCTAAAATAATACAAATAAGGTAAATTTATTACTAATTTTTGGACACCATCGGTAAAAATATGGTACAATCTTAGATAAATTCAAACAGTACAAGGCCAATTTGGTTCATTTCTATTCAATTTTGGTCTAAAATAACACAATAAGGTAAATGGTTCCCGTACAAAATTTACAAGATCAAAAATTCATATGTAAGTTTACATTTGATAACTACTTGTAAATAATTTAAATATTCATTTGAATAAATAGGTAAGTTATATTTTTTATATTTTGAAATTTAATGTAGACTCATACCCTCAAGGTGATACAGAATAACCAGATGAATATCAACTACGATGAGCGATTTGCACCGGTGTTACAGCCCAGCTCACCAAAGTAGTTGCAAATGTCGCCCTTTTATCTGCGCTGGTCGAGAGGTGGCGGCCGTAGATGCACATATTCCACTTGCTTGTTGGAGAGATTATGGTGTCTCTCAAGGACGTGAGTTGTCTATGGGGCCTGCCCATTACTGAGAGGCTGTGACGAGTGTGGAGTATGGAGACTTCTCACAGCTCGTTACCGAACTGTTGGGACCCGGGTTGATGAAGCGAAGGAGTACTAAGAGGGGGATGATTACCTCTAAGAATAACATTAGTTTACTATACTTGCGGGCACGGTTCAGATAACTTTTATTTTTAGAATTAGTTATTTGATGGTATTTTTCACAATTTTTACTAAATTAGTTCGAATTTACAGTGAGTCCTAGACGTGAATGCTTCTCCCGAGGACCTGACCCTGGGTCAACCCGAGTAGGACCCGTCACATAATGGTCAAGGACCCGACCCTGGGTCAACTGCAACAAAGGTCTGGTGTTTTGTCTGGGGTTCTGTATGGGGTTTTGTCTGACGTTTTGTCTGGGGTTGGCAATCGCATATAACTCTAGGAACTTGAAACTAGATGTCATATTCATGGTCATTTGGGTATACAACCCCAACTGTTATCGTCTTGTACCGGGAGTTGTTGGAATCATATTTGGTTGCCTTGGCCAATATTGATCCTTGCGGACATTACCAGTTCATAATAATTCGGGTATCTACCAAGTTACTGTTACACTTCCCTAGTTATACCTTTGAAATCTAAACCTGAGCTGATATTGAACATTTTCTAGGGTTGGATACTGTAATAAGCACCGTTTGGCCCTTGTAATACGTCACCACCAAAATAACAAGCAATTACAATCATAGTTGGTTGAATTAAGGGACAAACCTAATAATTAATAAATTTTCAATAAATTAAAAGTACTATTAAATAATTTTAAAAAATAGGACTAAAGTAAAAAAAACTCACAAGTTGCTATTTACTGTTTAGCTACCTTGTCTGCCTTCTTACTGAATGAAAAAAATGTTCAAAACTTCGTTGATATACAGTAGACCAAAGGGTGTGCCTACCCAGTCCGTGCACCAAGGGGTGCACCTCCTCAGTCCGCGCACCAAATTGGTGTCCTTCCTCAGTGTACGCACCAGACCAATTTGGTGCCCGGACTGGGGCTGCGTTAGTGGTAGGAATGAAAAAATTTGGGAAGGAGTGGTATTGATTTAATTTGTATTTTATGGGATGGTAACTAAAAAAGTTTCGAAACAAAGCTGTGTTTCCCTGAGAAGATAGGCTTAGATTTCAGAACTTTCATTTATAAAAATTATCATAAAACAATATATGGTATTAGAATGATTGTCCTGAAATTTTGATGCATAGACGAACCGTAAAAAACATTCGGCTCTAAATAAACAATGGATCTGAACTTTCTTTTTGTTCCAATATTTGAAATGTTCGGATTCTATGTTGCCAAATCAAACAACATTTTTTGTGTGTAAGATTAATTTAATAGGTTCAAATAAAAAATTCGGCTTCCAAAAACAAAACTGATTTTTTTTTGACAGTTCTGTTTCGTCTGAGACCTAAAACGTAAAACCTACGACAGACATTATATTCTATATCATTTTATATGAATTTTTCTATAAATGAAAAATTGTCGACGGTCACAACTATGCAATTTTTCCTGAAGCGGGTCGTATTAGCAACAAAAATTTATGAAAATAATTCGCATTGTTTTCCTAGGCCGGAATCTTTGCAGCTCTCAACATAAAATCAGTATTTGGCATATGTGGTCGGGTCAGAATCGTCCCACACGCAATGAAGCAACGATTTTGGGCAGTGGGGCTTAGGGTTTAGGGTTTCGATTGCTACCACTAGACGACAAGAATTGAAATCGACCGTACGATTCGACCAGCGATTGTGTGCTTTTAACCTAGCAAACTGCCATTCTATAATCAAGCAATTGTCATTTTTCTAATATTTCTTTCGGATCTCGAATCAACAAGTAGATGTATGTGGCACAACTCATTTATTGTTGGCTTTATTGCATAAATTTTTATTAATATAAAAAAAGTTTTAAATTTTCAAAATCTGCATCTATTTTTAACTTATTTTTGAATCTGTCCAATCCGGAGAATTATTTTCCAAATCGAGCATCTCTTTTCGGAAAATAATTCTTCGGATTCAAAAATTTTCTTTCTGGAGAATTATTTTTCTGAATTTGGAGTTCCAGAAAATAATTCTCCGATTAGGTTTTTTTATTTTAATTAAATAGAAAATTTTTTTATTTTTTTATTTTTTTGTATTGAAATATTAAAAATATTTTTATATTTCTTTAAAAATATATGAAATATTATATAATTGAATTTATTAGAAAGACTGTGACAAATAACTCGGATCAAAAATTTTTAGGTCGGATTTTTTTCTGCTGTAAAAAAATTAAAATATTTATTTGTGTGTTATTGAAAAGAAAAAAATATTTTGGATCTGAGTTATTGATCCTGGTTCAAAACTCACTTCTGAGTAAATAAAGAAAATATCGTGATACTTCTAGTACATTTAAATTCTAAGATATTACATCTATTTTGAAAAAGGATTGATATGAGATAATTTCGTCTTATCAGAGCAAATTCTTATTTTTTTGAAAATAGAAGGACCATAATATTTTATTTATTTATCCGGGGACTTTTGAACCGAGATCAATAACTTAGATCCAAAATATTTTTTATTTTTTTCAATAACATACAAAGAAATATTTTAATTGTTTTTATTGTTGCAAAAAATCCGGCCTGTACTCAAATAAAAGAATTACAAACGTCTAGTGGAGTTGATAAGTGTCAAACACATATAGGTTGAGATTTTAAAAGTTAGACTACAAACTTTGGAGACCGAAAATAGAGCTTTAAGGTCACCTAATGAATCAAGAAATGTCATTAGGTTAGACCCATATTTTCAAGCGAGAGATCAAATAGAAGATCTAGAATTCAGACTACTCGGTCTTGGATACGAGAAGGGTCAATTCTCATTCAAATCCAATCACTCGCAAAGCCAAAGAGACAAAGGGGAACAAACTCAAATTTTTTATGATAATAAATTTTTAAAACTTAAATTTGATAACAAGAAGTACATTACATTTCAATCAAACAAGAACACAACTTTTGATCCAAACGAACCAACCAAAAATTACTTTAGAAATCAAAACGGAACATGGTGTTATAGAACAAATGAAAAGTGTTGCCAAAATGGAACCCAAAGCAATGGGTCAACTAGAGGTGTTCTCCAACATCACAAAAAATTTGAATCTAATGAAAATAAAAGGAAAAAAATGTGACATATAGAGTTGTTAATAAACCTAATTGCAATCCAAAAGTTCAAACTCAAGAATCCAAAGAGCCATTTCGTTATAACTTCAAACAAGGACCGAATTTGGAATCAATCAATCTTGCACAAATGTTACACATATCAAGGATGTGCTGTAATGAACTAAAAAATGGACTAAGAAGACTTAGCTCAATATTAGTTTTAATTAAAAATCTGTGAAATTGGTTAAATATGTTTGAGATTGAGATAATTTACATAAACCGTTACAACAGTTAAGGATGCGTTACAACAGAATAATTCATATGCCGAAATCCACAGTGTAATCGATTTATTTCGTTACAACTGTCAAATTAAACGTTGCAACGGAATAAATTAATTTCGGAACCCAAACCTTTGAGAGAGGTCCGTTGTAGCAATTGTTGTAACGCTTGACAAGCGTTGGGGTTTTCAGCGCATCCAAACTTATTAACACGGGCTAACCGTTGCAATGCTTTACTAACCGTTGCAACGGTTGACGCCAGTTATCAAGTTTGCTTCTCTTTCACTATAAATAGAAGCAAAATCTAGATTTGAGGTAACAATCTAGCCGCCCCCAATATTTTGTATTCTTTTCAGATCTAAAATTTTCTATTGGTTGTTCGTGCACAAAACTTCAACATCCTTACAATAATCTCAAGCATACTCCACCAAACTCAATCTTGTGTAAGAATTAGAGTGATTTGTGTGAGATTTCTTGTTTGTTTCAAACACTTGAGTCTTTAGTGCTCGTGAGCCAATTCCGTGCTCGGGCCGTGTGACTTTCTAAGATTTGTAAGGGCTCACCGGTTCCACCTTGTACTCCTTTCTTATTGGGTAAAGAAAGGCACGCCATCAAGAAGGTCGCGAAGCCCCGGAGACGTAGGTGTTAGTGCCGAACTCCGTAAACAACTCTCGTGTCAAGTGTCTCTTAACTCATCTATTTACTTTATATACACTTGCTTTATTTAATTTTTCTTGTTTCCGTCAAGAACAACTTACGTAAACATTAGATAGATATATTAGTGGTGAATATTAAATTACTTAAGTATTAAAATTTAAAAGGCCTATATTCATCTCCCTCTAGGTGTTGTTAGGGACCAACACTAGCTCGGTCCAAAAAGTTTGTAGAATTTATTTTCTTCTTAAAACAAGGTCCAGTCAGACCCAGTGAGCCAGCTCGCCAGCTCGTGAGGTAGCTCGGTTAACTTGTCATGATTCAAGTTGAGATTTTAACTTGGACCCCTAAAATCAGCTCGCTCGTGACTCGAACAAGCCAGCTCGTTGCCACCTCTAGGATTAAATAAGAATTGAAAAAAATAAAAAAGAAAGGGACTTCTTTCTCTTTGCCCCATCCCCAGCCAGCACAACACCCCGGCCATCCTCCTACCCGCTTGCCCTCCTCTTTTTTCTCTGGTAAGTTTGGGCGATTTGGTGAGAGGTGAGAGACTCGGTAAAATTAGAAAGTGAGAAAAATAGCAAAAGAAAAGACGAGATATAGGATTTCTGTTGTCCTTTCAGTCTCTATTGTCCGCTGCCACTTTTTCCATCTCTAAACTCTAGACCACCGCCCTTAATTTTAGATATGCATGTAAACCCTATCTCTGTTATTCTCCCTACCTCCAAACTGGTTATATCGAAATCCTAAACAGAGTTTAGGGAGGGTGAGGTATGCGCCGTGCCTCCCTCACCTATCATCCTATGTACTCCAAAAAAAAAAACTGTCCTATATGTCTTATCCTTCTTGTTTCTGGTCAGCTAGTGCCGCGAAGAACAAGAGGGTGAGAGGGGAGATTGATGACTGGTTGAAGTCGGTTTGCTAGATGTTGTGAACTTGCGATGCTAGACGTTGTGTTGTGTTATTACATGAGATCTTAACTCGATTTCTAGGGGTCTCAGATTTTTCGGAACTAAGTTCTACTTGAGGAAGATCATCACATCCGTGAGTTTCGAAATATATTGCAGTTGTGTTGTTAGATGTTGATGTTTTGTTTCGAATGTGGTTATATTTTTGTAAATTTGGAAGGATGAATGGAATTTATTTTATTTAATAAAAATTATACTTGACAACTGCTACTAATATTTACAAAAAAATAAGTAAGAAAATGCACCGGGATACAGTAATTACAATATATTAATAAATAATAAAGGATTAAACGATATTCAGACAAAAACTAAAATATTTTTTTTATTAAATTTTCCCTTTGGGCTAATTAATTTTTTTAATTAAATTCTATAAGATAAGTATTCAGAAAGATAATTGAATTTAATGTTTAACGAATTGGATATTTTCAATTTTATCTCCAAGTTTGTAAATACTATAAATGGAGATTTAAACAAACACTAAAATAATTTTTTTATTAAATTTTCAAATTAAAGAATCAACACATTTTTCTTTTCTTTTCTTTTTTTAAACTTGGCAGAGACTCAACAAAATTTTCAATGTTGTCTATCTTCTCGGTGTTCGTTTGTATATTAGTTTTTTTTTTTCTTTTGTAAAATAGAAGATTAGTTGTGTATGAGTGTATCCAGTATCCTTATTATATTTCCAAAGGTACGTCTATGAAGAACAACGGATGCATCTCAAAGCGTGGATACAAGTCCTAGTTCGAGTAATATATTAAATAAGATGCTGCAAACCATTGAAATGTAACTTGTAACTTGTAAATCTATATATGGCGTCTCTACCAACTCGTCTCGCAGCCACTCAGGCGACTCTCCAAGGAATAGCCAAACGACAAGCAGCATCAACTACACCGACTTATGCAGAGATAGTGGCCATGGGAACCGCGCAACACACCTCGGCCTTCCCAACGGAGTTAATGCACCCTACCTTTACCCAACCAATAACCCACGCCAAACCATTCACTCAAGCCAACGACTGCATTGATAGAGCCAACATTGATGAGGGATGGAAGACAGTTACAAGGAAAAGGAGAACGCAAACCCCGACGCAAGAAAGAAGACCTGCCACTACCCTCAACAAGCATCTCTCTGCCCTCAGGGCTGAAGGAAGGTGTTTTAAATGCCTGGATCGGGGTCATACTCAGTTCCACTGCAGAAATGGTGTAAAATGCCATAATTGTCTTGGCATAGGCCATATTGCAAAATTATGCAAGAAGGTACAGCATGGGCCTATAAATCCAGCAATTGCCAAGCCCCGACAACACCACGCCACAGTACACGACGAACAAAACACCACAACCACAGAACAACAAACTCAGCCACACATGGACCTAGAAACTTGGGAAACTGCCCCAATGCTCAGCCCCGAACTCCTAGGGCCTCGGGCACCAGAACTGAGGGTTTTTTTCCCACCAAATGACAATCTTCGTTCGCCTAACACCCTCATGCACAGGTCAGCCGTGGTCCTCATCGGCCCCCGAGCAGCTGCCGTGAATCAACTTCATGGCCGCATTGCCACGGCAATCGCAACTACCTTCGGGTGCCACCCCTAGGAATTCAAAGTGGAGACGCTCGATCCATCGGCTGGTGATCTCATAGTTGAATTCCCCTCCAATATCCTCCGTAACATAGCTGTCCATGTAGGGATTTTCACAATAGCAAGAGGAGTCGACGTGCAGTTACGGGCCTGGACACCGAACCTAAACATGGTCCGGGACCAAACCACTCACCAGGCTCGGATCACGCTTCATGGAGTACCCATACAATACTGGAATTTCCCCGACGTCAATCACCTCATCTCTGGTTTCGAATACGTTATAAGCATGGCCCCCGTCATCACAAACGGAAACTATGAAACATTGAGGTTGCTGATTGCATGTTACGACCCTTCCACCATCCCACCCTCCATCTCAGTGCATAAGGACCCCTTCTCAAAAACGGCATACGTACACATCGAGGGTTGGATACACAACTTACCAGCATCACCATCACCCCCACGGTTCCCTGATGACGGTGACCAAAGTAGTTCTAACTTCGGACCACATAGAGTAGCCCATCGCCACCGCACCCCCGCCGCCGCTTTAGCGCCAGGTTACGACATCTGCCCGGCGCGCCGGGGGATGCGCGGGGCCCCAAACCAACGTGCTGCCGATGCTAGAGGCCATGACCGGACCCTGGGAAATGCCATTGCAACAAACCCACCTAAGACGGCAACGGACGCTCCAACTTTAGATCAGCCGTTGGATGCGGTGCCAGGTGTCATCAGCGCTCCTCGAGATCAGCAAATCCTAGCTGACAACCTGCCCTCCCAACCGACTTTACAGTGCGCTTTCCCAAGAGAAGTCAACCACGCCACAACGGACAACCAGACGCTTACGACCAACTGCTACACAAAATGGCGCTATGTGTTTTTTTCACTGTTTGAGAAACTGTCTCCTGCTCAACAACAAAAGGGAGGCTTCTTTATTACTGAAATAGAAGATTCTGGAGATCAACAAAACAGCCCCATGTGCCAATGCCTGGGAAGTGGAGATGACACTGTTCCTTTACTACTTGGACCGATCCCAACTGGGCCTCCCGCTGTTACTTTGCTCACGGCCCAAACATACCAGCAGCTTCCAGAATTAATAGGGAACCCCAAGGCCCAAGAAATAAATGGCCAGCAACAATCACCTAGGCCCTCTGCTGACTTGGCAATATCAGATGGGCTTCGTCTACTCACCATTTCCCCAACACAACAGCCTAAAGAACATCATGAAGAGGGACCACCTGGCTTTGAAGGCCCACCAAAATATACCAAGCCCACCCGCCGCAGCACCCGTTTACAGAACAGGAACCATGGCAAATATGTCTCCGCTATTGACCAGGCACGAGCGACCCAGGGATTTATCACAGTGGCCAAAATCATGCAACGACCGAAGACTAAGCCAAAGCCAGTACCCAAACCGTGCCTGCAGTACTTAGCTACATACCACCCATTGTCACTGGAACAAGCAGAGGTGATTGTGGCAGCTGCTGGCGCAGAGCTGGACGGAAACCTTCGACATCAGATCAACGAGGCGACACGCGACTAGGCACAGGAGCTGCAGGTCACTGCAACAACTTAGAAATTAGGTGTTCATGAGACTACCAATTGTTAGGGGCTGTCTTAGTTTATTAATGTTACCACAATCCTTGGTTTGCTGTAGGTTTTATTTACTAATGTCTTTCAATTTCAATTGGGACCGTGGAAGCTTTAGAAGGGTTAGCAGAGGAAGGGAGTTTGTTTTTTTAGTTTTAATGGCTGGTGTCACACCCCGCGGCCCAACGAGGCGCGACAGGTGATTCCTGCCGTAGACATATGGTTGCCCGTATGCCTACAAGGCAATTACGATATAATAGTAAATAAAAACATAAACAAACAACTCAACAAACAAATAACATAAATCCCAGCTGGTCAGGTAATATCATACAAACCCGTATCTCGATGGATACGCATCACAAAATGACATAGAGACCATATATGTACACAACCAAAACATAACTATATACATAATCTCTAATGTCACCATACCAGACAGACTAAGCAGCGGTGAAACCAGGCCTACCGACCTCGTGCCCCTCTCGGATCTGCCGAACCGGAACCTGAAAAGTTAACCCAAACAGGGGGTGAGAAATAAATTCTCAGTGCGATAAATTTGCCACGTTTCGCTCCTGGACTTGCAATCACAGATTATATTCAAAAATAAAGCACAAATAAAGTTCAGATCAGTTTATAATAATATATAAACATGAACACATAAACCCGACATCAATTAGCCAAATGAAATCAAATCAGGATTTGCCAAACCGAAATTCAATCACACAATATTTGGTTTAACTCGAGCTCAGAATATCTGGTAGTTACAGGCTTAACCGTTTAATTAAAAAGTCTGGTTCCATTTCATATCCGGAAAATTCATTTAAAACCAATTGACCATTCAAACGCATTACCCCCTGGGCAATGCCTCCGATACACAAGTCACCCATAACCAAATTCATAATACAGAGTCACTTACCCCTCGTCCCAACCGGTACTGGGAACTACCGAGGGCCAGACGATCTAAAGCTTTAGAATACTGGGCGTCAAAGTCCATGCATAGACTTTGACAAATCCGAATTCACCCCCTGGGTGACGTCGCCACGATGGGAGATGGTAATACCATATCCACCAACCGATGGTGTTATAAATCACGGTGACTTTAAATTCCAAATTAGATCATTCAGATCAATACACAAACAATAACCATACCAGCATGCAGATCAATCAGATTACAATTCGAGTTTCAATTAATTAGGGCAATGCAATGCATATGCAACACAATCCGATAATGCAATTTAACCAATAATCAACATGTCAATAGAAACACAGTTTAATTCTGAATATAAACTATCAAACAAGTCCAGAAACCCCGCACCTGAGTATATAGTGCACTCGTCTAAGGCTCAGGCGTCTCGAATGATCCCGAGATCCGATGCCTCGTAGGTTTACCACCTATTTATACGTTTAGATTCGATTAAAACATTTGATTGGTATCCGTAGGTTAAATCGAGTTAAATTAGGTTAAACACGGTTTAGTGTTCGTATTCGGGTCCTAATGGTATAGGTTTAGGTAATGGTTCAACCAATTAGGCTTATACCACATAAAATACACATTTCAGCAATTCTGGGTGTGCTCTGCGGCCCGTAATGGCTCTGTTGCGGCCCGCAACCAGTTCTTCCAGAGAGTTGGTCAATCTGTGATTGAGCTACACTGTTTATTGCGGCCCGTAATAGGGTTGTTGCGGCCCACAATAGGTCACACAGAATCCGATTTTTAGGTTTAGTTCAACTCGTTTCGATCGAGGTTCAATATGGTTAACCCTTGCTACGTATCATTGATTCGACATGGCTCGGCATGGTATATTCACATCTAAGTTATCAAGAATCGACACAAATAAACCATATATTCAATTGGTATCAAATTTGATATAAAACCCTAATTCCAAATTCAACTCAAATGGATGATTTAATCAAATAACACGAATCGAGATGTTCAAACGATTATAACTCGATCTATTCAGATCCCAATGGTGCATAACACCTGAAAACTTAGAAATTCCACAAATCCCACCATTTTACCAAACCCTAATTCACCATTTCCAATTTCAAAAGAAAAACCATTCGATTCAATACAATTCAAACCGAATATCGAGTTATATCGAATCAATTGAACTTTAACTCGAATTCTCAAAGAAATACAACAAATCAAACAATTTAGGGTTTTCAAAAGATTGCAAGGAAGGAAAATTATACCAAATTGAAGCTTTAGAACTGAGCACGATCGTCTATTTAGCTCGAATCTCACATTTCCGACAATTCTGATCCGATTCCACGCTCGATTTCACTCTCTCTCTCTTTCCCTCTTTGGTTCGGCTAAACCCTAGCCCTCTCACGAAAATTAGAAGTTCACTTATGAAATAATCAAGAGAAGAAGATAGGTATCATCTTTAATATTTGGAACTTTTGCACATAGGTCCCCCAAGTTTATAAATATTGCATTACTTAAAAATCTTTACAATTAGGCCCTTTTTGTATATTTTTATTTATTCAAGGATCATAATGTAACAATTCTCCCCCCCTTAAAATGAAGTTCAGTCCGCTGAACTTGATTTCGTACCTTAATTGTCGAATAACTCCGGATACTTTTCTCGGATGCTCTCCTCGAGTTCCCACGTCGCTTCCTTATCGGAATGTCGTCCCCATTTTACCAACACGAGCCGGATCACTTTGCTTCGCAGCCGTTGCTCTTTTCGATCCAATATCCGCATCGGTTCCTCTTGATAGGTCAGATCGTCTTGCACGTGTAAATCAGAATGGTCAATACAATGTGACGGATCTCGTACATATCTGCGCAGCTGTGATACATGAAACACCGGATGAACCCGGTCCAACGCTGGTGGTAGTGCAAGCTCGTATGCTACCGGCCCAACTCGTCGCAAAATCTGAAACGGCCCAATATAACGAGGACTTAGCTTACCCGAAACACCAAATCTGTGTACGCCTCTGACAGGCGAAACTCGAAGCCATACGTGATCACTTTCTTGGAATTCCAACGGTCTTCGATGAATATCCGCGTATTTCCTTTGTCTTTCTTGAGCTGACTTGAGCCGACTCAGAACCATTTTCGTTTTCTCAGCAATTTCTTCTAACATTTGCGGTCCTGTAGGCGGATATGTACCCGCTGGTCCCCACCACAGCGGAGTACGGCACTGCTGCCCTGTCAGCGCCTCTTGCGGTGACATACCAATGCTCGAGTGATAACTGTTGTTATAGGCGAACTCCACCAGGTACAAGTGATCAACCCACGAACCTTGTAAACTTAGAGCGCAGGAGCATAACATGTCTTCCAATGTTTGGATAGTGCGCTCGGATTGACCGTCCGTCTGAGGATGATGCGCTGTACTGAATCTCAGCTTAGTACCCATTGTCTCTTGAAAGCTCTCCCAGAAATGAGAAGTGAACCGAGGATCTCGGTCTGAAATAATATTGCGTGAGCAACCGTGGTATTTGAATTGATATTTCAAGAATAAGTCTGCTAATTCTTGTCCCGATGTCTCAATTCGAAGCGGAATGAAATGAGCTATTTTCGTCAGCCAGTCCACAATCACCCAAATAGTGTTATATCTACCAACGGTTCTCGAAAATCCGGATACAAAATCCATTGTGATCGACTCAAATTTCCTCGTAGGTATTTCCAGCGGTCTTAGTAATCCTGCTTTTCTCCGTCGATCTGCTTTAACTTGCTGACATATCTGACATTTTTCTACATACCTTTGCACGTCTCGCTTCATTTTCGGCCACCAGAAATACTTCTTCAAATCTTGGTACATTTTTACTTCCCCCGGATAAATAGCGTAACCCGAGTCGTGCGCCTCCGATAAAACCAGATCTTTCAGTTCAGATTTATTTGGTACACAAATGCGGTCGTGAAACCGCAAAATGTCATCTCCTTGAACTTTAAATGGGGAATCAGCATTTGACTCGTAGTGCAGTTTAAATTTCTGACATCTTGGATCATCCTGTTGCTCTGCACGAATCTGTTCGTGTAATTCCGATCGGATCTCAACCGCTGCTAGCACAACCGACGCAATTGCAGTTGCGCTAGTCCCCACCTCACTCCTATTACATTTAGATACAACTTCCAACGCTAAGTCGCGTGATGCGCCAACATGAATTTCCAATCTACGCATTTCCTCCAGAAAATGTGCTTCACTTGTAATTACCGACGCCAGGTTTACCTGACTCTTTCTGCTTAACGCATCTGCTACACTGTTCGCTTTTCCTGCGTGATACTGGATATCCAAATCGTAGTCTTTCATCAATTCCAACCACCTTCTTTGCCTCAAATTCAATTCTTTTTGCGTGAAGATGTATTTCAAACTTTGATGATCGGTAAATATACGGCATCTCACGCCATACAAATAATGCCGCCAAATCTTCAGCGCAAATATCACCGCCGCTAACTCCAAGTCATGAGTCGGGTAATTTTGCTCGTGCGGTCGCAATTGCCGAGATGCATAGGCAATTACATGATCATCTTGCATCAATACGCAACCCAACCCTGATCGAGATGCATCGGTGTAAACCGTATACTCTTTATCAGCAGTCGGCATAGCAAGAATCGGTGCGGATACCAGCCGACTCTTTAATTCCTCAAAACTTTTATCTTGCGCGGTACCCCAATCAAATTTCACGCCTTTATGCAACAATTTTGTAAGTGGCGCAGCTAACCGCGAAAACCCGAGTACAAATCTCCTGTAGTACCCGGCTAACCCCAGGAAGCTGCGAATTTCAGTAACTGTCTCCGGCCTCTTCCATTCAGTAACAGCCCGAATCTTTTCGGGATCCACCGCTAACCCTTGTCCCGAAACAACATGCCCCAGAAAAGTAACTTCATTCAACCAAAACTCACATTTCGAAAACTTTGCGAACAGCTGATGTTCGTGCAATCTTTGCAAGACAATTCTAAGATGTACCTCATGTTCTTCTCGGGAGCGCGAATACACCAATATATCATCAATGAAAACCACAACTGTCGAATCCAATAGATCGTGAAACACACGGTGCATCATATCCATGAACGCTGCCGGTGCGTTCGTCAGCCCAAATGGCATAACAAGGTATTCATAATGCCCGTACCTTGTACGGAATGCTGTCTTGTCCACGTCGCTTGGCCGAATCCTCAACTGGTGATACCCTGTTCTCAGATCAATCTTTGAATACACCGAAGATCCCTGCAACTGATCAAACAGATCATCAATCCGAGGTAACGGATACTTATTTTTCACTGTTACCTTATTCAGCTCACGGTAATCAATGCATAACCGCAATGTTCCATCTCTCTTTTTGACAAACAGCACTGGCGCACCCCACGGCGATGTGCTAGGTCTGATAAATCCACTCTCCAACATGTCCTCCAACTGTGCCTTAAGTTCTTTCAGTTCTGCCGGTGCCATTCGATACGGTGCCTTTGAAATCGGTGTTGTGCCCGGTACCAGTTCGATACCGAACTCCACTTCTCGCTCAGGTGGCAACCCCACAATCTCTTCCGGAAATACATCTACAAATTCTGAAACCACCGGTATAGTGCTGATCTCTGGAACTGCCGCAGCCGCATACACCACGGCCACCAGATAAGCTGTACACCCTGTTTCTAATAAATGTTTCACTTCTACAGCAGAAACACACGGTGTTAGTTTCCCAATTTCTCTACATTTCAAAACACACGACATACCTCTTGAATTCGCAAAATGAATCCGTCGATGCGGACAGTCAATGGTTGCCGCGTGCCTCGTCAACCAATCCATTCCCAACAATACATCATACCCCATAATATCCATAACCAACAAATCAGCCTCGAATTCCCTTCCGTCTACTTTAATATTTCGGTTTCGGCATATAGTAATTTCTCGATCAGTTGATCCAAATGGGGTTTGGACGTTTAAAACTTGGTGACTCGTTTCAATTGGCCAACTACACTTTTCCACGAACACCCTCGACACAACCGAATGACTACACCCCGTATCAATCAAACAATACGCATCATGATCAGATATAGAGAGTAAACCTGTCATGACGTCAGTCTGGCCGCCTCCCTGCGCAGCTGCAGCGTTGTGCGAATTTCCAGCGATGTTAAGCGCATGCGCCGCCGCCCTGCCGGTGCTGCCGATGCTGCTAGCCCTGCTAGCGTTAGCCCCGCTAGCTTGAAATGCGCCACGTCCGCGCCCCGTCGGCACGCCACGCCCAACGCTAGCAGACCCTCCTGCGCTACTAGCGCCTTGCATCCTTATAAGCGAATTCGGGCATTCCCTCGCCCAATGTCCCGCGCTACCACACACGAAACAAGCACTAGCCTTGCGCTTACACTCAACCTCATCGTGTGCTTGGTTGCATGATCGGCACCATTGCGAAGGCATCACCGGTTTAAAACCCGGCATAGAGGTCTGTCTGAATGGGGGTCTCGGTGCCATGTTCAGTCGAGGGGGTCTAGTAAATGATGGTCCTCCCCTCGACTTCGACACTTGCCTGCTCTGATCTTCTCGCTGTTTCACATTTCTTTCGGTCACTTGCGTCTTTCTCCTCTTACCATGCATTTCAACCTGTTCGGCGTGATCCATCATTGCTTGTAACTCCGTCGCCATTGGAGTATCCACGATCATAGAGATATGCCCATCCAACCCATCCAAGTATTGCCTATTATACCTTTCCACATCATTTCTCACATCCGTAGCATAGCGCGATAAGGCCAGAAATTCACTATTGTATTCCACCACCGGACGCCCATCTTGTCTCAACTCCAGAAATTTTCTCCGCAGTGCTTCACGCTGCAAATTACTCAGAAACCGCCTATTAAACTGCTGTTCGAACCATTCCCAAGGAATCCTCGCTTCCTCCCCTTCATAATTACGTCGGGCCCCGTCCCACCAGAATCTAGCATCGCTTTCCATCTGTTGCTCAACTAACTCCACCTTGTTTTCATCGGGGGCACGACATAGATTCAACTTTGCATTGATCTGAGCTAACCATTCTTCAGCTGCCGCATACCCGCCGGTTCCGTCATAACGCGGCGGATTCAAACGCAGAAATGCATCATATAACCTTCTGAAATCTTCGGGTGCCCCACCGTGAGCCACTGGTGCGACATCCCGCATCTGTGCTTGACGACCTCTCTCATAGGCCGCAATCAACCGGTCATCCAAGTCCCGGTCCCTACCAGCTCCTCCAGCGCCATCAGCCCCTCCAGCACCTCCAGCACCAGCTGGACCAGCCCCAACCTGATCCACAACTGGCTCAATAATTGGTTCCGGATTAGGTTCAGGATTCCTCCGAGGTCTGCCTCTACCTCGGCGTGTTTCCATTTTCTGAATAAACAAAGTTAGTTTATAACATTCTATATTCCTTATTTATCATACGAAATTCGTATAGTCGTGCCGGCCCCAATTAATACGCATACCACTCTCGTATCCAAACAAGTCTGGTTCAGGTTCTAAACCATGCTCTGATACCACCCGGGGAAGACCTGTCACACCCCGCGGCCCAACGAGGCGCGACAGGTGATTCCTGCCGTAGACATACGGTTGCCCGTATGCCTACAAGGCAATTACGATATAATAGTAAATAAAAACATAAACAAACAACTCAACAAACAAATAACATAAATCCCAGCTGGTCAGGTAATATCATACAAACCCGTATCTCGATGGATACGCATCACAAAATGACATAGAGACCATATATGTACACAATCAAAACATAACTATATACATAATCTCTAATGTCACCATACCAGACAGTCTAAGCAGCGGTGAAACCAGGCCTACCGACCTCGTGCCCCTCTCGGATCTGCCGAACCGGAACCTGAAAAGTTAACCCAAACAGGGGGTGAGAAATAAATTCTCAGTGCGATAAATTTGCCACGTTTCGCTCCTGGACTTGCAATCACAGATTATATTCAAAAATAAAGCACAAATAAAGTTCAGATCAGTTTATAATAATATATAAACATGAACGCATAAACCCGACATCAATTAGCCAAATGAAATCAAATCAGGATTTGCCAAACCGAAATTCAATCACACAATATTTGGTTTAACTCGAGCTCAGAATATCTGGTAGTTACAGGCTTAACCGTTTAATTAAAAGTCTGGTTCCATTTCATATCCGGAAAATTCATTTAAAACCAATTGACCATTCAAACGCATTACCCCCTGGGCAATGCCTCCGATACACAAGTCACCCATAACCAAATTCATAATACAGAGTCACTTACCCCTCGTCCCAACCGGTACTGGGAACTGCCGAGGGCCAGACGATCTAAAGCTTTAGAATACTGGGCGTCAAAGTCCATGCATAGACTTTGACAAATCCGAATTCACCCCCTGGGTGACGTCGCCACGATGGGAGACGGTAATACCATATCCACCAACCGATGGTGATATAAATCACGGTGACTTTCAATTCCAAATTAGATCATTCAGATCAATACACAAACAATAACCATACCAGCATGCAGGTCAATCAGATTACAATTCGAGTTTCAATTAATTAGGGCAATGCAATGCATATGCAACACAATCCGATAATGCAATTTAACCAATAATCAACATGTCAATAGAAACACAGTTTAATTCTGAATATAAACTATCAAACAAGTCCAGAAACCCCGCACCTGAGTATATAGTGCACTCGTCTAAGGCTCAGGCGTCTCGAATGATCCCGAGATCCGATGCCTCGTAGGTTTACCACCTATTTATACGTTTAGATTCGATTAAAACATTTGATTGGTATCCGTAGGTTAAATCGAGTTAAATTAGGTTAAACACGGTTTAGTGTTCGTATTCGGGTCCTAATGGTATAGGTTTAGGTAATGGTTCAACCAATTAGGCTTATACCACATAAAATACACATTTCAGCAATTCTGGGTGTGCTCTGCGGCCCGTAATGGCTCTGTTGCGGCCCGCAACCAGTTCTTCCAGAGAGTTGGTCAATATGTGATTTGAGCTAACTTGTTTATTGCGGCCCGTAATAGGGTTGTTGTGGCCCGCAATAGGTCACTCAGAATCAGTTTTTCAGGTTTAGTTTAACTAGTTTCGATCGAGGTTCGACATGGTTAACTATTGCTACATATCATCAATTCGACATGGTTCGACATGGTATATTCACATCTAGGTTATCAAGAATCGACACGATTAAACCATGAACTCAATTGGTATAAAACCCTAATTCCAAAATTCAACTCAAATGGATGATTTAATCAAATAACACGAATCGAGATGTTCAAACGATTATAACTCGATCTATTCAGATCCCAATGGTGCATAACACCTGAAAACTTAGAAATTCCACAAATCCCACCATTTTACCAAACCCTAATTCACCATTTCCAATTTCAAAAGAAAAACCATTCGATTCAATACAATTCAAACCGAATATCGAGTTATATCGAATCAATCGAACTTTAATTCGAATTCTCAAAGAAATACAACAAATCAAACAATTTAGGGTTTTCAAAAGATTGCAAGGAAGGAAAATTATACCAAATTGAAGCTTTAGAACTGAGCACGATCGTCTATTTAGCTCGAATCTCAGATTTCCGACAATTCTGATCCGATTCCACGCTCGATTTCACTCTCTCTCTCTTTCCCTCTTTGGTTCGGCTAAACCCTAGCCCTCTCACGAAAATTAGAAGTTCACTTATGAAATAATCAAGAGAAGAAGATAGGTGTCATCTTTAATATTTGGAACTTTTGCACATAGGTCCCCCAAGTTTATAAATATTGCATTACTTAAAAATCTTTACAATTAGGCCCTTTTTGTATATTTTTATTTATTCAAGGATCATAATGTAACAGCTGGTGTAACATCCTTGTACACGGTAGTCTCACATAGTATCAATGGAGTCTTATTAGTTCTTAAATGAGTAACACCATTAAGTTGTCGCTGCTGTCCTGGAACGTTCGAGGTTTAAATGAGAGACCGAAATGGTTGGCGATACGACAAGCGATTTTGCTTGAAAAACCTGACATAGTGACCCTACAAGAAACAAAACTTGCCTCGGTTAGTAATAGCATGCTCTCGGAGATTCTTGGCAGGAGACTCGATCAACATGTAATTATGCCGGCGCAAGACACAAGAGGGGGTATTTTAGTGGCCTGGAATCAGAGGAGTTACACGAACATTAGCACTGCCATCAATCGATTCTCCATCACAGTACATCTAAAAGCAAATTGCGACGACACGGTTCTAGCTTTCACGGCAGTATATGGTCCGACAAATCAACGAGACAGGGTTTGTTTCTTTGAAGAACTCCATCGGTCTAGGCCGCAAGGGGGGATTCCGTGGGCCCTCGGTGGAGATTTTATTGTCACCGCCGAACCGGAAGAACGCACACGTAATGACTCGACGTGGAGATCGACATTAGCTTTTGCAAGCCTACTGTCGGAATTGGAACTCACCAACCTTGCATTACTGGGACATAGTTTCACATGGAGCAATGGCCGGCCACAACCCCACATGGCTCGATTAGACCGGTTCGTCATTTCGATGGACTGGAACCTCGCTTTTCCAAACTCAACACAAAAAACAGTACCAAACACCAGCTCCGACCATTGTCCCGTCCTTCTCAAAGCAACAACAGATTTCAGAAAATCGCGTTTCTTCCGTTTTGAAAATGCCTGAATGCGCTACCCGGACTTCAAGGAAATGATCAGCGGGGAATGGGCAGCGACTCCGACGGTAAACACACCACTACAATTTGGCCTCAAAATGGACAAACTGAGACAGAGAATTACAGCATGGACAAAGAGCAAAATTGGAAATATTAAATCCCAGATCCTTGTGTGCAGAGACTTTTTAGCATGGGGGGACAAGGTTAAAGAATTGTGACAGCTTACAACATTGGAAAAAATCATTACGGCGGTCATTAAAGGAAGGCACACAACACTTGCGGTTATGGAAGAGGACATATGGCGGCAGCGTGCGCGCACGAATTGGGAACTAAAGGGAGATCGCTGCACACGCTATTTCCATGCCGTGGCTTCCAAATCGAAAAGAACGAACTTCATTGCCCACATTGAGAATAACTCTCTACAATACTCGGATCAGACAACGAAGGCGAGGGTCTTTTTCACCTATTTCAAGGAACTGATGGGCACGAAGGCACCTGAAACTCCGACCTTGCATTGGGGCAACCTGTATCCGAACAGTTTCAATTTGCAGGAATTGATCAACCCGATTACCAAAGGAGAATTAGAAGCAGCAGTTGCCCAATGGCCAAACAACAAAAGCCCCGGGTCGAACGGTTTCCCCGGGGAATTCTACAAAACCTTCTTACACGTCCTTTCAGAAGATCTGCTGCAAATGTTCACGCACGTCATGGCGACGGGGGAAAATTTCGACACTTTGAACTCCTCTTATATCATTCTCATACCCAAAAAGGACTCACCGCGAACACCGTCAGATTACAGACCGATAAGCCTTCTACATGGCGTTCAGAAAATCTACTCAAAGATCCTAGCAAATAGACTGCAACCGTATTTGAAAGACATCATCACTGACACATAGACTGGTTTCCAAAAGAACAGACAGATCACAGAATCATACATTTATGCGCAACAGGTTCTGTTCTATGCAAACAAGGAAAATCTACCTTTGGGACTATTAAAGGTGGACATCAGGAAGGCGTTTGATACGGTTAGTTGGGACTTCACAATCCAGGTTATGCGGCATCTAGGATTCCCGGAAATCTGGCTCACTTGGATCCGCAACACGGTCTTTAGAGGAACATCGCAAGTCATGATCAACGGCTTATTGGGCAAAAAAATTCAGCTACGTCGTGGAGTACGCCAAGGCGACCCACTGTCGCCGTCACTCTTCATTATCGCGATGGACTTTCTTGCGCGGTACCTGCAAAAGCTCAAAGAAAGTGGGGCAATCCGACTGCCGGTCACCACAATGAGACCATGTCTCCTCTACGCAGATGACGCGCTCCTCTTCTTCAAGCCCGACAGAAACCAAGCACAGACGATCAAAATTGCCCTTCTTGTATTCCAACAAGTTTCAGGACTGCAAATTAATTTGCAGAAATATGAAGTTCTGGCACTGCACATCAATCCGGACGGGAAACAGCAACTAGTAAACATCTTTGGTTGTTCAGAGGCAACCTTTCCTTTCACCTATCTGGGACTACCCCTCTCAGATAAGAGACTGCCAAGGACTGCCTATCTACCACTCCTGCACAAGCTAAAAAGAAGGTTAGGAGGTTGGGCGGCTAAATTTCTATCAATGGCGGGCAGATTAATACTAGTCAACTCGGTACTATCCTCCATGCCTATTTACATTATGACAGTCAACAAATTGCCAAAATGGGTGCTCAAAGAGATTGACAAAATTCGACGTCATTTCTTATGGCATGGGGCAAGTGAACAACACAAAGGCTACAACTTGGTAGATTGTGAAGTCGTATGTCAACCGAAGAAAATGGGAGGGCTTGGAATTCTAGAACTTGTCACCTTCAATCAGGCACTGCTCTTGAAATGGGTTTGGTGGTGGTTCCAAGCAAACCATAGACTGTGGAAGCCCCTCTTCATACAAACGGCTAGCATTTGCAACGGTCTGCCGTTAGCCCCGGCTTTTATGGCAATCACAAACCATGCAATAGCGTTCTTTAACAATACCACATGCTGGAAACTGGGGGATGGCTCGGTCGCCTCCTTGTGGTACCATGACTGGGGTGAAGGGGCTTTAAAATGCAAATTCCCACACCTTTTTTCATATACACTGGACTCACAAATTGTGCTCAAAGAGGCCGTTGCGGCACTACACACAGATGCAGAGTCGATTTTCAGACCCAACCTCTCAACAGCGGCACAAGAGGAACTCCAGGATTTATGCTGCCTTCTTCAAACAATTGAGCTCCGGCAAGAAAGGAAGGACATCATATGTTGGAAGGGCACCACAACGGGGCAGTTCACGGTACGATCCGCATATCGAATGCTAAAAGGGGGACCACGAATCAATACCACAATCTCAAGGGTTTGGAAAATAAATGCTCCACCGCGAATGAAGGTCTTCGCATGGTTGGCAATTCGTAACAGCATTCTAACGCATGACAATTTACAAAAAAGAGGCTGGAATCTTGTCAGCAGGTGCATGTTGTGTATGTCAGCCCAGGAGACTGGTAAACATCTATTCCAGGATTGCTCATTCACCAAATGTCTTTATCAAAGAATCAAAGCCAGTAGGCCTGCCGTGCGGTGGCCGAATATCCCAACCATTCACATAGACAACACGGACTACATGGGCACACAGGACAAAAATCAGAAAACGTTAATGCTGATTATGCAATTTACCATATGGCGAGAGCGATGTGCCCGCTGTTTCACCGACTCAACCAAAACAGTGCACGATCTGCTTGCGGAAATTGAATGGCAATTTAAATTCTACGAAAAACTGGAGCAGTGGCCGACTGGGGAGTGAATCACCAATCTGCAAGCAAGGGAGGGTAACCACTGCTGCCAAAACAAATGGGGGAGAGGTGGCGATATGGGCACAAGATGAACAACATGTACCAGCACCGTCAAAAAGACGTGCAGTGCTACTGGTACGAGGTACATGGTGTACTGGCAAATTTCCTGCACTTTAACGGGTACCGATACCGGCATCCGATACTGCTACAGGATCCGTTAACGATATAAGACGACGAAGACCCACACATGATAGCGGAGGAAGTCACTTTTCAGTTTATTTGTAATCTGACTTGTAACAATGTTTCTTTGGTTTTCATTTTCATTTTCATTTTATTTTCTCAGTTTTCTTCCCCCAACTCAGCACCCTTGAGTTGAACTTTTGTTTGTACTATCAGTTACAACACTCTTGTAACAGTTCAATGAAATTAAATAGGGGCCTCGACTCCTATTTTTCCTCAAAAAAAAGATACTGCAAACCATTTTAATTTACTGTCGAGTGCCAAAATTTCTAATTCAACTTCCTAGATAAAATTTCGATCATATCATAGAATACAATTTGAAAAATTAACTAGGCATGTTATTATCTCTGATATATGGGAAATTGATGTGAGCCTGAAAGGATAAATAAACTTTCTTACTGGCAACATCAAGACAACAAAAATAACACTCAAGCACTATTCATCAGGACAGGGAGGGTCTTTGGTCAACCACACTATGGCAGTTGTATGATATCTCTGCGGCATCACGCCTTACAAACCGACATAACTCCTTTTTTCTCAAAGAGCTATCGTCACTGCTACCATTCTTCCAATGCTCAACATCAACTGACAACCCCACACAGGAGGTCAAATGGAAATGGACGGCCGACGAAACGTTTACATGTGCATCAGCTTACCGGATGCTGCAGGATAGCGGGGTTAGATCAATGCACTACAGGATTCTCTGGAAACTAAAGGTACCTATGAAAGTGCGTATCTTCCTATGGTTGATGTTCTTAGACAAAATCCTCACACAGCAAGTGCTGGTTATGAGGGGTTGTACGGTCACACCGGGGTGCCGCTTATGTGGCAGCAATGACTTAGAGATAAGAGACCATTTGATGTGGGGATGCCCATATTCATCACGGTTCTGGCGGGGATTCCAGGCGCAACTCAACCTACCTCCAATGGTGGGTTCGAACCCATTTCACATCTGGTGGGAGGGTCGCCAACATCTTGCGGGACAAACAAGAGCGCGATGGGATACCGCATGGGCGGCAGGGACATGGGCGGTCTGGAAGGAAAGGAACAGACGAATTTTCTCACATGAGAGGAAACCCGAGCACTTCTTGATCAATGCAGCAACAATCGATGTACACAATTGGAGTTTATTTGCATAATTACCAACCTGAGAGAGGCGGCCTACATATTGATATGGCTTTCTTAATTCTGTTAGCGGCACTTTTTAAGAAATGAACTCTGTAATTTAGCTTGGTGTAGATTAGGTTCAAACTTTTCTATTTTTATGAGTCATTCCTGGCCCCTTTGACCAGGTAATGGCTGTTGTACAATTTTTTAGCATCAATATATTTCTTAGTGGAGAAATTTCCACTAACCTTCAAAAAAAAACAACTCAAGCACTAAATGAAAGAGTTAATTATTTAAGATAATTGGAGTAAAACAAGTAGTTGAGGAAAGAGTACCATCAAAACATGAACAAGCAAGACTCAATATATTAACTTGCACCACAGCACAGAGACGAATTGTCCAAAGATGCTCATAATTTTTTAACTACTTTCCAATGGTTGGTTCTTTATATTTACAAGTTTGTTCTCATTACAAAATATTTTTCTTCACCGTATGTGTATATGTAGTGCGAAATTGAAAACAAAAATAACTCAGCAAGAACTTTACCTGCTTCAGTACCAAAAAAATCGACCAATAAGTTAATAATGGTATAAACAATTTAATAAAATTCAATTTCACCACCATCAAAATTTAATCAGTCATAGGATCCCTTCAGTACGAAATAATAAGTGTAATAAGTGAGTTTCTAGTTTCTACTACTATCATCATGTATTATCTAGCAATACCCTATTTAGTATGGATTCACCGGAGGTGGAACATGGTCGTCGACAATTTTGTCCACTGGTTCCAAATCCAAATCCAAATCCAAATCCAGATCATAAAATGCATCAGGTAACTCCATCAAATTTGGATCACAAATTGGATCAATATCAGGAAACAGATTTATGTTCTGCTCCTTGTCAGGTTCACTATGCTGCTGCTCTCCCATGATACCTTTTCCCTTTGTACCAGGTCCGTCAGCACTTGAACCGCCATGAAAATCCACTTGCAGAAGTCCCACTTCCGGAAAGTCATCTTCTGGTAAAGGGGCGGCTTCCAGATATGGCAGGTTCCTCACCAGCTCGTTACCTTGCTCCAATTGCATAATTGCATCATTCCAAACAGCATCAGGTGGCGAGAGAAGTGAGCTGGATTGGCCTTGCTTCGGATGCTTCAGAAATTTTCTTCTATGCCTCTGTTCTTGGTGAATCCTAAATTGCGCCAACATATTAGGATTTCGAAGGATCTTTGCCAAGAAAGAAACCATCTGTTTTTGCCGTTCTTCGGCCGTTTGTAATTTCTGATTTAGCGAGCTCATCTGTTGGATAGTCGTCATATGGTCTTGTTGCAATTTGAATACTTCTTGTAATAAAGTGTTCTTGTCTCTTCTCAGATTCTGTAATTCAGATTCCAGACCGGGCTTTACGATTGCAAGGGAAGAACTAGTCTGAGCACCAGCATGAGATCGCCGCCTATTTATACTCTTTAGCAACTGCTTATTTCCTCGTAGGAAATATTCATTTGCAAACTCCCATCTATCCGCACTGATTTTACGAAAGCCCTGTTGGAAAAATAAGCACAACAGATATTTGTTAAACACTACAATTATTTTTAACCAGAAAGAGAGGTACATTTTTAAAAAATATATGTTATTCAAGAATTGCATACATCATTCAAATTTATTACTCACAGAGAGGATAAAAAATTCTAAATCAGTCGGGTACAAAAGGCATTCAGGAACGACTTGAATATAAGCACTGAAACACTGCAATCATGAGTATCAACCAACAAGACCTCCCTTTTATTATTTCTCCCTAATCTGAAACCTTCCTAGGTGTGCCGTGCATCCATCAAATCCCCCTCTATTACGAATAAACTGATCTCCAGTGCTTGCAGATATGTGCTGAGCTGATGATTACAAGGACCAATTGGAAAAGATAGGAGAAGCAAGGACTTGAAATAGAGATATAGACTAAACTAAAGACACTTGAATTTGGGGTTGGAATTGCATGGGAAATCAGAACCGTCCAACTTAGAGATCAAACATATCAGATAAGAAGGGTTGGTGTTTTGTTCATTGGACTTGAAATCCCTGCAATTAGTGCTATCCTGGGGTCCATCTCAAGGATCTGTCTTTCAATTTAGTGCTTCTACTTTAACCACCAAATCTAAGTGTGCTGACTATAGTTATTTGATTCTATCTTTGGAAGATACTTAAAATACTCAAATAGACAGCCTACTTAATATCCCCTAATACACTACTTATTTGAAAAAGGCAATACTCAAAATAGACAGCCTACTTAATATCCCTTACTTATTTGAAAAAGGCAATACTCAAAATAGACAGTCTACTTAATATCCCCTAAACACTACCTTTAAAAGATTATCTGTGAAGTTACTGTTGAAATTATATTGGTGTACACAAAATAATTAACCTAAAATATAGTCTATCAATCATAATGCATAAGACAAGCAAAGTACTGGTAGTGTATGCTTACCTTAAGCTGACAAGCTTTTGCTCCAAGCCGATGCGATCTCAAGGGGGGGGCGCTAGATTAGAACTAAGAGAGGTTCACTCTCCAAATAGATTATGACTATCAGGTGATCTCATGATTCTCATTCAACAAACTCAGTTTATATCAAGGCGCTCCCAATGACTTTTATCATTTCTTAGTCCAGACCGAAATTAAAAAAAAAAAAAGCTGAACAAAGGTACAAATTTACATATTACTGATTAACAGATCTTTTTGAAACTAGTAGTAATTTACAGAGTTACAAAAAAGAGGAACAAGATTTTTACATTCTAAGAGTTTACAAGAAATATAAAAAATCAAAAAGATAAGAGGAAAGGAAGAATGGAGATACTGACATAGGTATTGAGCTGACGAACAAAACTGGAGAAATTTCTGTGCTTGAAATTCCTCGGTAGAACAGCTCTCTCGAAGAGATGCGGGTCCCAGACCACAAAGCTGTTCCCTGCAGGACCCCACGCGATGACCGTATCCACCGAATGGTCGTCGACAATGTCGTACGTCTTTGATAAGAAAGGAGGGATTGGTGTTTCATGGAGACACTCCAGTGGCCGGGGGCTCTCCATTGCTCCCTGTTTTGCACACTCTGATTCTGCTTCCTCTTCCTCTGTTTCGAGAAAAGTTGTAGAGGGGAATTCAATTTTGAGCGGAAATGGAAACGAAGAGGAGGAAGGACGAGGAGGAGGTGGGATAGGATTGGTTGAATCTCTTTCCATGGCTGCTTGGGGAAGGTGTAATGGGAGAGAAATGGTCCGGAGAAATGAATTAACCCAACAAGTGCCCGACTATTTATAGGTTCGGGCGCCGAATTCATAACAGTCACTGGTCGGTAACAGTAACTCTCCAGTTGCAACCGACTCGGTTTGTGTCGTTAGTTCAACCAATCGCCTGGTGCCACGTCGGATATTGAAATTTTGTATTGGGCAAGGGAAAACGGTCAGTCCCTTGAGTGGACCCCGTTTCCTTCTACGCGAAGCAAATCTGAGATATTTTTACATGGCGGTGCGCTCCGACTTGGGCTGATCTGGGCTGAATCTTTTCTGGTTCGATTTTACCTGGACCGTGTAGAGCTGATATTTATACATCGCTGTCGGACAAAGATTTCCATCGCTATCGTACAGGTCAGATCAGATACTATCCAATCTGAGACCAGAACCGACAAAAATTGATATCAGCTGTGGACCTGGTTTATTAAACTTACTTTTAGCCGATTTTAACCGAACGATTCACATCAGATTACATAGACGAATAAAATAATTCATTCTGCTTATCTAGAATGACATCAGTCCCTGATTTACAGCCCATAAAAAAAAAACATTGCAAAGTCACATATGAAAATCAGAGAACTTAGCGACGAAATGTAACGTTCAACTAAACCATACGCTATACGCTAAAATTAAAATAGAAATAACTTAAATTAATTTTAAATTAATTTAAAAATATTGCATCTATGCAATTTATTTTGATTTTTTTAGCGATCAAAAATTGAAAACAAACCATACATTCTAAGACTTAATTATTAAGATAGATGAACAATTAGGAATTAAGTATGAGAACGGAGTAGGTCCGATGCCCATCGGACCTACTTTTAGGTTCAACGACATGGTGACCGTCCGATCCAATTTAAGATTTGTGCGCACGGAAATTGAAACAGATGCGCACGAATATTAAAGCATTCTGCACGAATTTTAAAGCAAATGGACGGTGATTAAACCCATCGAACCAGAGTAGGTCCGATGGGTCTCAAGTCATTAAGTATGTGTCGATATTATGTTTTGAAAACAATTTCATTATACAAAAAATCTTTTATTTATAAAATTATCATATATTTCTGAAATTACAAATAAACTTGTCATCGAGAATTTAAAATTGAAATGAAATTATCAATATAGATGCTCTAAGCATAAAGATATGAAATTAGGAGAAAAGGTGCTATTGTACCGAAATTTTTATATATAACATTTATTCAAACAAAATAAACCACAACACTCTTGTTTATGAGTTTTTCGAATTCTACCCTTGCTGCACCGGTGTTCTGCGATTTCCAATACTGGAGTCCGCACAATGCCGATGCAGCCCCAACAGGAGGCCACTCAATGCTCCTACCGCCCTCAATTCTTTTTTTTTTGTTTTAGTACTTTGATTTTACTCAAAAAATTTAATAATTTATTTTACTCAAAAGTTTTTTGGAATTTGTGACTGTTTCACCAAAAAATCGCCGTTTGACCACAAATTCCAAAATTAAACAATGGCCCCAAATGCACAAATTCATTTATTTTACTCTTGCGGCCACAAATGCACAAATTTAAAAAAAAAATAATGGAGTCGCTCCGGCATTCTGCGGCTCCTAACTGGAGCCGCATCGGCATTGTGCAGACTCCAATATTGAGGGCCGTAGAATTGTGGCCTGAGTAGAATTCAAAAACAAAAAAAAACAGAGGTGTTTTGATTTTTTTTTTTTTTTTTTTGAGAAAATGGTAAAAATAAAAATTTCGGGCTATTGTAGAAAGATCGAATGAAGAGCCGACATTTTTATTAATATCCAAAGTTAATTACAAATTAATAAATATAGCCAGAATCCCTGGATATTCGAAAAATGTCCAAACCGGCCAGAATCTGGCCGATTTTCTCCTCTCCAGAAACCGGCTAGATTTCTTCCTTTTTTTTTAAGAGATACTATGAAGAGCAAGATAATGAAATCTAACACTGAAAATTTGAATTTTTTGTTTAAATTATTTGTTAGATTACTTCTTTTGATGTATAATTAGCATATTTATACTAAAATACGCTAAATTACTTGAAATTATGTTAAATTACGCTAAATTACACTAATTTCGCTAATTATAATGAAATATAAACTACGCAAAATTACGCAAAATTAGACCGATTTTGTGCCATCTTTCATAAATCATAAAAAATAGCAAAAAAAATCCAAAAATAGTAAAAATTGGTATTCTACAAGTTCATTATATAACTAATTTACTGAGCTACTTAGATTGAATAATAGAAATGAAAATCTTAATCGAAAACTTCAACTTAAGTTTTGAGGCTCTTCCCTTTGTTTTTTTGACAATTCTGAATTTTGAAATCCAACATTGCGGGCACTTAACGTATGCGTATTTTCGCAAGTTTTCCGAAAAGTGATCATTTGCTGAAATCAGACACTCGAGCGCCGTTTTAAGGCTGTTTGAAGTTTCGTCGTCGTTTTTTGCTATCTTAGTAAAGATATCATCCATATTTATATGTAATTTACTGTAATTTACCGTATTTTAGCGTAATTTAACGTAATTTAGCGTAATTTAATGTAATATAGTGTAATTTAACATAATTTCAAGTAATTTAACGTATTTTAGTATAAATATGCTAATTATACATCAAAAGAAGTAATCTAACAAATAATTTAAATAAAATATTCGAACTTTCAGTGTTAGATTTCATTATCTTGCTCTTCATAGTGTCTCTTTAAAAAAAAAAAACCAGCCAAATTCTGACCGATTTAGACATTTTTCGAAATATCCAGGAATTCTGGCTATATTTATTAATTTGTAATTAACTTTGGATATTAATAAAAATGTCGGAATGAAGATCGAATCATGACGTCATACATGAGATGAGGTCATGAGAGCAATATCTTTCCGAAGGAAGTGCCCGATGGGCACAAACAAACACCTCAAAGTGCATTGGGCCCAACACAGTTGCCATGGGCCCATGGCAATGGACAACTAGTTAGAAAAAAATGTCATATCAATACTATAGTAAAGATAATATAAACTTTTAGACAATTGCTACAAGAGTAACTGTATCTTGAAAAGTTAATCTTATAGGGCCTTCGAGAATGATCTATTGCATCTGTGTATAATTTAATGAGGCAAAATGCACATAGTTTCAACTTTCAACTTTCAACTCATCGTCTCTGTGTATGGTAACTATAGCACTCGTATGATTAAAATATAAAATGAGACAGTTTAGATCAAATCTCAAAGAAACCTGCTAAAAGATTGCAGCGGGCAAAGATTAAATGGGACCTAGAAGGGGATCAAAACACGAGATTCTTTCACACTTATGCATCAGCATTGAAAGTAAACAACACAGTTAATGCGATTGAACATAACGGAAGAATGTACATGTATCAAACAAGGCAAAAGTGTTTAGGGATATTTATATCAACTTAATGGGAACTACACATGAAGGAATGCCAATCATTGAATGGGATCAGCTATACCTACCAAAGATGGACTTGGAAGAGCTAGCACAGCTAATAAGAGAAGAAGAATAAGGAATGTAATTACTTCATAGCCGGCCAACAAAACACCGAACCCTGACGTTTTTAGTGGAGAGTTCTACAAGTCATTTGTGAACAGTGTCATACCAGACAATTATACAAGGGGTTGGTTCCCTACACCCGCTAAACGGTGCATACACGGTTCTGATACCAAAAAATCAAAACTCCGACAAGGTTAAAGATTTTAGACCAATCAGTCTAACTAACGGAATGCAACGCATTTTTTCGAAGATTCTTTCAAATAGACTGCAAAACAGGATAGGGCAGATTCTACATCAATCGCAGACTGGTTTCTTGAAAGAAGGCAGATAACTGAAGGTTTCATTTGTGCACAGGAACTACTACAAGTGGCAAAGGGGAGTAACACACCATTAGCAATCTTTAAAGCATATATACACAAAGCGTTTGACACGCTTAGTTGGGAATTTCTACTAGAGGTTATGAGACAGATAGGCTTTTCGCAACACTGGGTTTCATGGATCAAAAGATTAGTGTTACCTAGGTCATCACAATCATCATTAACGGTCTATTGGGGAAAAAAATTGTGCTTAAAAGAAATGTACGACAGGGTGATCCAATGTCACCATTCCTATTCATCATTGCCATGGACTACATCCCGAGGTGGCTAGATAGACTAACAAGCATGGGGGCTCTCAGAATGCCAATTCATGGGATGAATCCATCGTTGCTTTACCCAGACAACGCCCTTTTCTTCATTAAACCAGAGAAGCAACAGGTTCAGATACTAAAGATATCTTAATTACTTTTGGGATCATATCCGGCCTAAGAGTTAATCTTGAGAAATCTGATATAATGGCCACAACCACTGATCAAGAGGATTCAAGAGAACTGGCACGAATCTTGGGATGCAAGGAAAACAGATTCCCATTCACATATCTCGGTTTACCTCTATCAAATACCAAACTACCCAACTCAGCCTTTATGCCATTAATTGAGAACATCAAAAGAAGACTATCAGGGTGGAAGGCAAAATTGCTGTCAAGTGCGGCAGAATAGTATTAATCAATTCGGTGTTAACCTCCATGTCAATATACTTCATGACGGTTTTTAATTTGCCAATTTGGGTACTAAATGATATAGATAGGACGAGAAGGAATTTTCTATAACGAGGTGCGGATCAGACACAGAAAAATGCATTTGGCAAATTGGGAACTGGTATGTAGACCGAAAAAATTGGGAGGAATGGGTATAAAAAATCTAAAGAGCTTTAACCAAGCACTATTGGCCAAGTGGTACTGGCAATGGTAGAGTAAGGAGAAAAAACTATGGAAGTCACTATTTCAAATGTTGTATGGAGAACAACAGGAGGGAATTTGCAACTCAGCTTTCTACAAAAAAAAAAAACTTAAGATGGCGCAGTTGTTTTGTGACTGATTCATTCTCAGAATAGTTGGCAGAGGAGACACCATCAAACTATGGAACCAAGACTGGAGTATTGGCATCATAAAATACAAATTTGAAACCTTGTATTTGTTTACTACTCAGAAGGAAGCAACAGGATTTCATGCAAAGTCAGAGCATACCGTCTATGTTTAGATCGGTATTGTCAGATGAGGCAAACCAACAGCTGCTACAACTGGTATACCACAGAGACTTATTGCTATATGGTTTGGGAAACCATGTTCTGGGGGAAGACGATGCAAAATGGAAAATGGAAACAGCGGGAGCATTCACGGTTAAAGCGGCATATTATACAATGGAATACACACCAGCAATTGAATCGGGCATACACAGGATTTCGTGGATCCGGGTTCCACCAAGAATGCGCGTGTTTGGATGGTTGTTGTTACATAATAAAGTGTTGATGGCAAATAATCTGAGGATTAGGGGTTTTCATGTTGTCGGAATGTGCTATATGTGTAGAAGAAGTGATGAGACCGTGAGACATTTATTCAAGGAATGCCCGATAAGAAAAAAAATCTATAGGGGGACGCTACAGGATGTACTGGTACGAGTACCGGGACAGGATAATGTCCAATTTCTCATAAAAAAACACACTGCTAACAAGACAAGAGAACTCATGTTGATCTCTCATTTTGTAATTTGGCGTGAAAGATGCAACCGTATCTTTAGAGAAACAAGCAAAAACACAATCGAGCTAATCCAAGAAGTAATTACACAGTGGAGTGGTGCGTCCCGGCAGGCACAGGAGAACAATGTGGAGTGAGAAGTGAAGCCAAAAGATAGAAGATTGTTTTTTTTTTTTTTTTACTAGTGCTGTTTCAGACAAATTTTACTTTTCTGTTATTTCTGTTATTTTCCTTTCATTTTTTACTTTTCTGTACAACAGGTTTCTACTCATAAACTCCAAAAACTGTTACCAATTATGGATAATGAAAAAATGAGGGCTAAACCCTTATTGATTCTAAAAAAAGAAAAGAAAAAGATTGCAGTGTCATAAGGCAGTGTCGAATTTTAATCGGACAGCTTACGTAATGTAGGGTGTCATAGTTATCCTATCATCACAACTATGGCCACAAGCCTGCAAATGTAAGATCATGCACACGACCCAAAAAAAAAGCGTGTAGCTAACCTAGGTCTAGTCAAGAGAAGCGCAAGGAGTTAGTGTTTTGACTTGTGGCTTGAGCGACTCCATGATGCTAGAAAAAGATGGTCGTTTCCACGGCTCACTGAAAGAAATAATAATCCGCATATTTAATCATCGCCAAACCAAACCAAAGAAAATGGCAAGCAAGAAAATTTGCAATAAATACAATATAGGAAATAGCATACTCGGCCCAACAAGATTGAATGATAGAGGCCACACTTGCATTTACATCACTTGGAATGTCAAGTCTTCTCCCCTTAAATCCAACTGCAGCCACCACCTGACCATATCAATTTACAGGTCAAAAAAATTATATTATGCAAATCAACATTGAAATGTTGTCAATTAATAGAAAATACTCAGAACCTGTGAAGGGTTTAAATTACTCCATGGCTGTTGCAAGGTCATGAGTTCCCACAAAATAACACCAAAGCTATACACATCTGATTTTTCATTTGATGGTTCATCTCTTAAAACTTCTGGTGCCATCCACTCAGGCTATCATAAAAAGTTGTTAGGGAAATTTATTACTGACATTTTATTAAACAAAGAGAAAGGACAAAGCACAAAATAAAGCTTTACCAAATTGAAAATACAGTTTGATAAAAGAGTGAGGCTATGGTACTTTGCAAAGCGCGGATTGGTCCGTGCTATAGATACATATCTCCATTTTCAAAGTCCAAACAATCCGAACTGCTTAATATGATCTCTGTATGAAAATGTACTTGCAGACCAAATTTTACATTTTTTAGAATTTTTTACTATTATTTAGATAGGTAGAAATTCACAACTTTTCTACCTATCTAAAAAAAAAATCTAAACAACGTAAAATTTGGTCTTCAAGTACATTTTTATAATGAAGATAATGTTGAACGGTTCGGATCAATTGTTTGAACTTTGCAAACAGAGATATTGATCCATAGCACGGATTTTTCTGCGCTTTGCAAAGTACCGTGGCCTCACTCTTGATAAAAACTTGGCCAAACTTACAGTCCCTGCTGCAGTCTTACAGGACAAAAATGTCTTCGCCTTCATTCGGGATAGGCCAAAGTCACAAACCTGACATATGAACAATCAAAGGATGGCTTAATTGAGAGGAATAGATATGTATACATAAGGATAGAAAAAGTATCAGTTCAAACCTTACTTTAACTGTGTATTTCTTGTCGACTAATAGATTTGGTGATTTGAGATCCCGATGAACAATAGGAGGGTTGCGTTTGTGAAGATAATTCATTCCCTTCGCCTATATGAAATGTCAAAAATCAAATGTGATTTTCAACTTGACTTAAGCATGCACCTGTCATTCTAGAAAAGGCTTTTAAAAAGGCAAGAGAAATACCACATCAAAAGCCATACTCAAGCGGCGTTTTACATCTAGAGTTTCTCTAGCACTAGGTTTATATAAAAGCCTATACAAGCTCCCTCTATATACCAAAACAGTAAAAATATTTAGTTATAACCAAAAATTCAATTTCATCTGTATAACAAACAATAATCATAAGGTCAAATAATATAAAATAAAAAAAGAGATGACCTGGAAAGATACTCAGTGACAATGGAGAGGTGAGGTGGCTGTGTAACAGCACCCATCAGAAGAACTATGTTTGGATGCCTCAGACTTCTCATTATTGCCACCTAACAAAATCACACGGGATAAACAGACCAAAAAAAAAAAATACCGAAAAAAAATATTTTAAAAATCTAGAAAATTGACAAGTGGCAGCAATACCTCTCTCAAGAACTCCTTCAGTTGCTCCGAGTGAAAATCTTGCTCCATTAAAATCTTCACAGCAACATCCTAAATCACAACATTAGCAGTTAGAGAAACAACATCTAGAAAATGTACATCAGACAGTTAAAAAAAGTTTGAATACTTACAGAGCCATGCCAATCAGCATGATGCACAATGCCAAATGACCCTGCATATGATTTAATAATTGTTTTTCTTTAGAAACAGTAAGGTAAATGACCAATTACTTGAAACTATATTAAAACAGATATCTTAAAGTATGCAAATAAGTTAATTGTGATAATTTATGAAATATAAGGATTGAGGTCATACTGACAATAAATTGTTTGACAACTGTCACAACTGACTCAATGGTTATCAAAATAAGAAAACTGACCTTGTAGATATGCTCTCTATGATTTAGATAGGCGTAGGCCGTCTACCAAACATGGTGCAATTTGAAAGCCAATTGATCATCCAGTGAGTGATTTCAAAAGTCAACAGTTTAATTTTATCGATATTCGATCAATTGGCCAAACACTTCGAAATTGCCCCATATTTGATAGAATGAACACCTCTACAATTTTAGTTTTTTAATTCAATGAACTTTGATCTTGGTTCCCATGGTTTTTGAAGAAAAAGGTTGTCAATATCCCTTTCACATATATATGGAAATATAAACAGAGGAATAGATATACCTGCCCCGATTTTCTCCTTTAAAACAAGCTCACACCAAGGGATGGTCAAATCATGGACAGCAATGGATATATCATTGAAAGGATTTGACCCTTGCCCAAATTGGCTTTCATGAGGGTTATTGAAATCGACTATATGCTTATCAAGCTTGATATCAGCATTACATGATTGGTTGACATGATTTGGGAGATTATTATCATCATATTTTTTACGTGTAGCTCGAGTATCATTGTCTGTTACATTTGATGACTTTGGTTCAACAATTGAACCAATCGCATCTTGAACTTCGCCAGCCACTCCTCCTGCCAGTACAAACAACTCTTTCAAGTGAAGCTAAATAAACAGTAAATGTAGGAAATTGAGAGAAAAGAGCTTTGATTTACCAGGAGAGGCATCATTGAACATAAGATTAAGGGATTGACAGTCGACAAAAAAATAGTTTGGCCAGAGACTTAAAATTCTTGGCAAAGCAAATAGATTTGTAGTTTGGCAATTGCATAGGAGAAGAGATGGATATGGAGGAGAGACCATTCAATAAAGAGTTGGGTTCATGCAGCCCACCTGGATTCTCTATCAAATCTACCAAGTACTCCCTGCCAAAAGCTTGTTATTGAAAAGAACTATGCACCAAGGGGAAATTTCCTTATTTATTATATAAATAAGTGATGTAAGGAGATTATAATGGAAAAAAAAAAACCTTTCAGGTCCAAGGCGCACAAGGCAAGACGCACCAGCATCATTTTTGCAATACGTACAACCTCTTGCAACCCGACATGGCACATTGATCAAATCTGCCAGAGTCTTTTAGTCACAACAATTAAAAAATTAAACAAAGAAAATCAAAAGGAATAGAACTGCAGAACTTTAAATAAAAAAAGATTTTCTTAGTTGTTGTATCCTTTAGGTAAATTACAACTGATGTGTAACAAAATTACAAAAGAAACCTCCCAACTATTCTCACTTGTGCAACCATATCAAACAATGCTTCAGAGTTTCAGAAACATAACCCAACTATTAAATTAATTGAATCAATATAATGTAGAGTCCGGCTACTATAACACTAGTGTCATTCCAAACTGAATAACACCACATATTAAACCATTTGATCTATTTTAATATTCGTGCAAGACACTAGTGTCATTCCAGCCCTATCTTGTGCACGAATATTAAAGTAGATCCAATAGTTTAATATGTGGTGTTACTTAGTTTGGAATGACACTAGTGTTATAGTAGCCAGACTCTATAATGTATATATTGCCCCTCACTTTTCATCATCATGAACTATATCACTTTCTAAACAAAAGACATAACTGTAAATCTAACATGTAAATCATCATCATTCCAATGTTTTGACTGAGTAAAAAATGGCACAATAAACTAGGGCAAATTGATCTCCTTATTAGTTGAATACAACTTTCATCACAGTTACCTAAAGGCCATTTGCTATTTATATAATACCCAACAAACAATGGTTGGTAGATGCAAATATGAAAGAATTTTTTTGTGTAATTTTTCCAAACACACAAAAATTTTAAGTAAAATTTGCAAAAAAAAATCCTGATCAGATGGACAATATTCAGTACCTAACTAACATATCGACAAAACAACAATAGGGCTTACCTTAAAGAGCAAGGAACGATGCCTGCAGAGGCCAATAGATAATTTGCCAATGGGGAACACCACAGACCCTGTAGTAATCTTGACAAAATCACTCGCCTCCTTCCAGCAAGGGACCAACTCATGTTCTTCACTTGAATCTACACCCCTTTTAAACAGCCAGATTCCACTATTAGATAGTTGATCAAAGAGGATTTGCACTCATTTCATTCAAACTTAACAATTTCAAAGTTAAAATCCAGATTCCCAGTGGAATTTAACATTTACCAGTTATCAATTTATAGAAAGTAGAGAGATAAAAAAAATCACTTTACCCCATATGAGTGCACACAATTTTAGCAAGCTGTTCTACTAAATCTTTGGGCGAATAAGCAGAATTAGATGAGACATCCATTACCATGCTGTGAAGGCGTCTAAGATCATAATCCACCATTTTATCAATCACAACCACCTCAAACGAAGAGTCACTAGGCTCAACCAGTTTGAGGGAATCAATAGAAGGAATCCTATTCGAGTCCTGCATATCATTGCATAATGCCCAAACAAATGGGTCCATTCCTTGTATCAGGTAGAATCCGTCCGGAATCTTGTCATGGTAAGACAAACACCCATTCACCTGCAATCAAAACAAAAACAAAATGAGAAAATTGCAAACACTCTGAATCAATTTATTACTACAAAGACTAGTAACAATTATATCAAATATATACCCAAAATTGATGAGAAACAGACTCAGCAGAGGTGAGGGGTTGCAAGTGTAGCAACTGATCTGCCGTATCTAGGAAGTTGGATTCAGTAATGCAAGCAGCCTGAGAGCAGAGGCGTAGTGCAAAAGCAAGTTGCAGCTGATACGCTTCCTCTGCCTGCTGGGCCCAGCTCCTGGATGCGGATCCAGACCCGGAAATTGAAGCAGCACAGCCACCGTCCCCTTCATTGGCCTTTACATCAGTAAGAGGATCGAGCGCGACTGTGGATACAGTGGGGGGTGGATAGCAATCGCTGGATATAGTGGAGCTCTCCTCGTAGCTGCTTCCACCCAATCGGTTGTAACCCCCCAATCTCCTCCCGACCATCTCCATCCGCGCTACAATTACAAGTTTTTCTAAATCAACTTCATATTTCTTCCTTCACGCCATTAGTAACCGGTGCCCGGATTGATTGATCGGAAGGAAGATTGTTAACTTTTTAAATTGTTTCTTCGAATTTGGGGTAAGAAGTCAATCTTTTTCGTTTTATCCAATTCGTTGTAAGAGATCTTTGACTGAAAAGCGAATCGGTAGCGGGGCCGCAGGTGGTGGAGGTGTAGCGGGAATGCGCGCCTGTTGGCAGGACAGGCACAAGGGGAGAAAAGGTCTTACTCGGTTACTCTCCAAGTGGCTTCAAGTCACAAAAAAGGATTAAGACTGACATTTGACAACTCTCAGTCTTATGGATTTCTTGAACACCATGAGAAATAACAATATTATTTGCCTATACAGGTGTATGTATATCAGGTCTTGGGTGAATAACAATGCGAGCCTGGTGGGACCTTGCTATTTAGTGCGGGCGCCAACAAGTGAGGCGGGGTGGTGGTTTCCTTGGGGATATGATGACTTGATGAGGAGAACGAACAATATTTCACCAGCGTGTTGTTTCTCGTTCTTTCTGTTGTGCAACTTGTGAAGGTTCCATTGGGCCATTGTTTATACTGAATTGCTAAATGGGCTATTTCAGCTCCCTTGCAGTGAATTGCTACTTGGGTTTTTCAAAATAATCATATTCATATGGTTGGAGTGAAGAACGGTGTTTATGTTCACCAAACTTTTTCAACGAGAACTTCAAAATCTATAATACAGATGTATCCGGAAACTTAAAGGTACCGGCACGGATGCACTTCTTCGCATGGCTTGTAATACGCAACAAAATTCTGACTATTGACAACTTGATGCACATTTGAGCCTTTATTTGTTTCCTTTTTTTTTGCTGCCTTTGAATCACCTTGTTTTGTAACTTCTCTTGATTCATTTATAATGGAAAAAAGGGGCTATTTTAATCTTATAATCAATATAAAAATAAATTTATTAAAGCATAATTAGAACATTTATTTTATTGATATACTCGTCATATATATATTATTTCTATGATAGATTTATAATGGATGATGTTACTTCCTTTGTGCGATATTTTTTAGGTCCCTCCTATATTGTAATTTTGGCTCTGTCCGTGACTGGACCCTTAAAAAATTAGAGTGAATTGGCGAATCAAACACCCAAATCCAGATGGGGACAGTGCTTTGAAATTAATCAAAAGGTCAAAGCTCCCATCCGAGTTGGGAATAAAATAATAAAAGAAGGCGATGTTGAGCGAGGAGAAATTAATTATAGAAAAACAAAGTCGACAGTAGGCCAACCGTGGATTCGAATTGTTAAAATTGGGATGATGATGTTTGACCAAATTTTGTGCGGGGTTTCGTGATCTTACAAGGAAAGTCAGCAATTAATGTTTGATTGTGGAAATTAAAGGCTTTAGGTATTATTTATTCTGTCAAATGTAATTTAATTAAGCCGGATCAGTGTTGTAAATAACGGTATGCGCTCGTCGGACAAACGGAGTCCTGCTAAGCGATTAATCGGTATGCGGCCGATTAATCGTTTTTACTAAAATTATATGTATATATTTATAATTTATTAAAAATAATTTATTTAACTCATCAAATATAATAAATAAACTTAATTTTATTATTATAACATGACGCTATACTTATTTTTTCTTAACAACACATACACATTTTACATTTGTAAGTAACACATTTATTTAATGCAAAAATAAATTAAAAAATTAAGCTTTTTCAAATACTAATAATATATTATTTGAAAGAAATGAAACATTCCAACATAAAATCACTAAATTTAATTTATGATAACAACTTAATTTCATATATGAACATGTCGTACTAATTGAAGAAATTATATCAGTAAGTAAGAAAAACATATGCTATATAAATAATAGAAGAATTAATCAATTTCAAAATAAGTAAGAAGAAAAAACATATATAAAAAATATTGGATGTATATCCAAGTACAAATAAGGTACAACACAATATCACATACAGTCACAGAAAAAAAAAAAAACAATGTGAAAATAAATATTCACTGGAATAAACGGAAATAAACGGAACAATCGGCCGATTAATTAGAAAGTCCATTAATAGACCTCCGATTAGTGTATTCATAACGGTTTGTCCGTCGTTAACGATTAAACGAGCATATAATCGGCCGTTAAGGCTTTTTTTTACAACACTGAGCCGGACTAAGATAGAATAAGTTGACTTTTAAGCTAGTCTAAATTGGCCTAAACTAACTCACCTTTCTAGGTGGTTTAATTTTATTTAAGTATGAGGCCTAACTTTTCATTATTTTTATTATTTTCAATCATTTTTTAAGAAATGTAAAATAAACAATTAATTTTGTTTCCATTTAAGTACAAATGAACTTATAACTTTGTTAATTATAGAACCAACAAATTTTTTTTAAATGGCATAATTTTCTAAATTAACCAAATATGCAGTCTAAAAATAATTAAATAAAATATTTTTGAAATTGTACTACAAATAAATAATTTTTTGTTCAGACACAATATATTTTGACAAAATAAATTGGTATACATATAAGTTTAATTAAACAAGATTCACTAAATGCAATGTGCATCTCTAAGATATAGAATTAATTTGTGCATAACTCATTTTCTTGTATAATTTCTTTCCATCAAAATGAAAAAAAAAAATACCAAGAATGGTTTTATTATTGATATTACAAATTTTGTAAGATCAAATCATGCCTTAAGCCACTAAATTCTTATCAAACAAAGAATAACTTAAGTCAAAGTATAACTTTAGATCTCAACAAAACATAAAAAATTTAGGTCGGCCTAAGCTAGAATAACTAAGTTAGACCTCATTAACTTTAGTCCACAACCAAACACCACTTGTGTGCATAAACCAGTTCTTCATTTTTTAGTAATTGGGTAAGTATTCCGTCTTTTCTACTTATAAATGGACCCTCAAAAACGATGATTAATTAAAGAATTGCAATGGCATTTTATATAAGGATTTTATCTAGTTTAATTAGTGGTGGTTCAGGAAACAGTCATACAGTCATAATTTGACTAATTTTAGTTTAATTATATTTCACTTATATTTTAAAATTAAAATTAGTGAATACCAGTCTTTGATCTAGTAGTAAAAATAATGTTATGTATGAAAAATTGTGTAGGAATTTACAAATCTAAAATCAGAAACACAAAATTTCCTTTGATATTAAATAACTGAGTAACTTGACATATTATTGAAGTTGATAGCATGCAAGACGTAAATTTCGACTACATAATATTTCCCTAATAACTATTACAAGAAGAAGTATTATATATTGTGAGCCATGTAAAGTGTAAAAAGAAAATTCTCTATAAACAACTTCTTTAACTTTATTCAATGAGGATACAAAGTAAACGAGTGGTTTGGTTGCATATTGATATGCTTGGTCTTTGTGATTAGGATTGTTAATGAATTGTGTTCGAGCAAGTTGGGATCTGCTCGTAGTTAGTTCAAGTTTATGAGCGAATTAACTCGAGTAGGAAAGGCAGAATCGAGTTGAAAACTGAATTTGTGATCAACTTGTTATCAACTCAAGTTAACTTGTAGCTTGACTCATAAGTTGTTAAATTAAATAGATATTAGAATTTTAAGCAATTTAAATTTTTTAAAATCTAAACAGTACATAATAAAAAGTAAATTTAACAAACATAATCAAAACCTTAAACAGTAAATATTTGAATTTTTAAGATTGCTCAATAAAGTGATTTGGAAATAGATTTACTAACTAGTTAGATGACTTGAATACAGTTGGAATTGGATGTAACTTGACTCTATGTAACTCGAGATGGTAATGAGCGAGTTGAAATATGCTCGTACTTAGTTCGTAGTGAGCGATTTGTAACTCGAGATGGTATTGACTTGAGTCAATCACCTCGAGTCAGTTTTAACTCATGTTAGTAATGAGCAAATTATTAATAAATTTAACGAATTATGAGGGAGTCACGGACCATTTGTAAAGCCCTGTGACTGTGTGATGATATATATATATAAAAGTTTGCCGCCGTACGGTTAACGCTAAACACACAATTAATATTTGCCACAATCACATGATGATCAGCATTTTATTGCATTTTTTTTTTCTGAAGCGTACATACCTTTGTATCTTTTTTAAACCTGCGCCGAAATTTTGTGCGCTATTGTGCAATTGAGGTCATCAGTGACGTCTACTGCGAGGAGTTCTGTAGAGTGCAGATTCGTTAATTTTTGGAAGGTCTGTGCTTCGAAATTTTAAAGTGTTTCTTCGGGGATTGAATTGAGATTTTTCTAATCACCCCTTGACAATCCGAACTGCTACTTCAAGCTTCGGATAATTATTTTTTTCTCACAAATGTTAATTTGTTTTCCTTTATTTTCTTACATAATTTAATTTCAAAAACCATGTTTAGTCTAGTGACAAATAGCAACATCTTCGTGTGGGAAGTTGTGAGTACAAAATTTAAATGTAAAGTTCTTTATAGACAATTAAATTAAAACTATTAAGCTAAATCTTTATCTTTCTATCTAAAAAAATTATTACGATAGATGTCAAAAAATAAATACATCTTCTACATTGGAATTATCCAAACTATCATATATATTGTGATAGGTTTTTATATGGATCTAAATCCCAGTAAAAGTTTAATTAGAATTTAATTGAAGGGATATAAAAATAATTAAATATAGTGTTTGTGCTTGTAGTTTTGTTTTAAAAAAAAAAACTTATCCAGGATAAAACTCTTTTATGATGTTATCTCCGAGATTTACATTAATGCGTTGATAATTTATAAAACACTTTAAGAACAAAAAGAAATAATGGAAGTCAACATCGTCGACATGACAGGATAAAAGTTTTAAGCAATAAAATAAATTTAGTGGATCCTCTGCGCTGGGTATCAATTGACATTATTCGCTTTGACTTTAAAAAAGCCGAAATTTTTATTTATACCATTTTAATAAAATAAATTAATAAAATAACCATCGTTTTTGGTCAATTCTAATTCTAGCACGGCCGCACCGGCATTCTGCGGACCCATTTGAGCGGGGCCGCAGAATACCGATGCGGACCCTCAAATGGGTCCGCAGAATGGTTCTGCGGACCCTTGTTTTTTTTTTTTTTTAATCCGGTTTCAAACCGCAGCTGCACGCATCCCTAGAAATCAAATTAGGAAAACAATTTTTTAATTTTTGGCGGTGAGACTTTTGACTCCTGGGTGCCTCGGCAAATCAACAGAAAAGAAAAAGAAAAAAAAGGGGGTCCGCAGAATGGTTCTGCGGCCCCATATGGGGGTCCGCTCCGGCATTCTGCGGCCTCCCCCATATGGGTCCGCAGAATACCGGAGCGGCCGTGCTAGAATTAGAATTGACCAAAAACGATGGTTATTTTATTAATTTATTTTATTAAAATGGTATAAATAAAAATTTCGGTTAAAAAAGTCTACATCAGTCTGCAAAGATCTCTATCGGTTACAAGATGGATATTCATTACTTACCAATAGGGCTGCCAACGAACAGAACTGAATCGAACTTACTTTCAGTTTGAGTTTGGTTTGAATTAATTTCAAACTAAGTTTGGTTTGAATTAATTTTGAACGAACTCCATTTCAAATCGAATTTTTTACGAACTCAATTTCGAACATTTACGAACTTTGTTACGACTTATGAGTTATGAGTTATGACTTATGGCTAGGCCATAGTTCGAAATTATAGCACTTCAATAAGTTTTGCATTCTAAATTCTAATTACACATTACACCAAAGTTTATATCAAACTTCATTACAAATACCAAAATTTATATCAAACACCAAAGTTTAGTACAATCAATCAAAGTTCAGTACAATCACAGAATCCAAAGTTTACCAAATAACCAATAGGAGCAACATCATCAAAGTTTTCAAATATCCAAAGTATTCAAAGTATAATTTAAATATCAATAGAAGTACAGAACAATCACCAAAGTCTTAGAATTATTACAAACCCAAATATTATCCTAAATAAAACATTAAAGTTCATTATCAGCAGAAATTAACGGTTCATGTTTGAGTTAATTTCGAACTAAGTTTGGTTTGCGAACCTATTTCGAACGAATAGGTCTAGTTTGAGTTTGGTTTGAATTATTTCGAACTAAGTTTGGTTTGAATTAATTTCGAACGAACTCAATTTTGAATCGAACTTTTTACGAACTTTTTCGAATCAAACTCGAATCGAATTACAAACTACGCATTTTTTGTGCTGCCCTACTTACCATTCACCCACCACATGGGGAATTTTTGTTTTGAAAAATAAAATAAATTTAAAGTTGGTATAAGAGAAATTAAAACATAAATTTAAAATTTAAAAATACCCGATCTTAGATAAGCTAAGCAGTCAGCAGCCATCCTAGCTCCGATAATTTTTTTAAGTGAATACCTGCTAAGATATGACCTTATAAAATAATACCCGATCTAATATGAGTTCATCTTTAAAGGAATTTTTTTTAATAATCATAATTAGAAAAATGAAATTTGCCGAACCAACATGATTACTTAGTTTCTTACAAAAACCATTATTCAGTACATAGGAGTATCTAATAGCCTATTCGGTGCACCTTTCATGTCACAATTTTTCTTCCGTATTCTGCAGCATAAAAGAGTAAAATTAGGACGTACCGAATATGTTTACTGAGTATTCCTTTTTTGTACCGAATATGCTTCTCGGTACTTATGATTTTTTTAAAAAACCAACCAATCATGTTGGTCAGTAAAATTTTATTTTCTTAATTATAGTTTAAAAAAAATATCTTTTTTATGTATAGTTTGAGAAAGGTGAATTTTGAAAGTAAGATCTTTTTTGCTCTATATTTTTGAATTTCAATTGTCAGGTGTTAATTTTGACTTTGTTTTCTTTTTCGTAGGACAAAGTTTCTCAACACGTGTGAAAGAAATCGATGATTTATTATTTGTCCGAATCAGATATTGCGCCTTTACCTTTTGTATTAAGTATTAACATATGAACATAATGCAAATTTAACCCAATTCAATTATGTTATTCACAATTACGCCCGTTAAGAATTAATTATGCACTTTATAATTATAGCAGACAGAGAGGGAGGCAGGAAAATGAATTTTTCATTTATCGAAAATAAATGAAAACATAAAGATTATTTTTATTTTTCGATGTCATAGATGGATCCAGAAAAAAATTCAGATTCAAAGTTTGAAAACAATTTTTTTTTTCGGATTTAAAGTTTGTGTGAATTTTTTTTTTTTTTTTCTAAAATAGTGGCTGAGTTTTGTTTTTTAAAACAGAAAGAGTGTTGGGATATTTTTGAAATAGTAGCTGAGATTTTTTGAAGCAAACAGAGTGGTTGCTATTTTTTTGAAACAGAAAAAATACTTAAATATTTTCTGAAACATAATAAAACACTTTAGATCCACGAAAAATTCTCAGTTTCAAATTTTAGGTCCGAATTTTATTTTTCGGATCCATCTATAGCATAAATTATTGAAGGTACTCTTTATATTTCTATTTATTATTTAACAATAATTTCTATTAATAAAAATTTCCCTGCATGAAAACTGCTATCAAATAAAGTCAGTAGTGAACGTGTATATATTATACATTATAAGTTGTACTTGTTATTTAAATTTATTATTTTGAGAAAAACGAAGTTCCCCGACATAAAATTTCTGCCGAAAGAAGACAATTCTTGTCCATAATTTGCATAGAAAATTAAAAAAAGTATTAAAGTACCATACATGACTATTTCACTTTTTGATAAACATGGGAAGTCAATCAGTCAATAAACCCATACATACTCTTCTGTGATCTATCCGCTTCTAGCTGTAGATAGGGCTGAAAATGAGCTTAGTTTGAGCGAGTTATCTACAATTCGAACTCAGCTCATTAAATAAATGAGTGAGTTAATTTTAGTTGGAATGGTAATAATGAGCTGTAAAGTCAATTCGAACTCAGCTCGTTATCAACTCGAGTTGGTTCACAATTCGTTTAACCAGTTATTATATACTACTGGTAAAATAATTTATCAGTATCCAACAATTTTTCATATAACAATAGTACATAAGCATCAATAATTTTTCATACAACAACGTAGTACATGAGCACCAACAATTTTTCATAGAGCAGCTTAACAAAAACAATTTCTGAGATTTATTGTGACCAATGCTATGTAACTCGAGTTATAAATGAGCGAGTTGGGGTAAGCTCGAATTTTAGCTCATTTATTAAACAAGTAAGCCAACTCAAATTGGAACTGACTTAAATTGTAAATGAGAGAGTTAAAGCGAGCTGTAAATGAATGAGTTATGAGTTTGAGCAATTTTGCCAGCCAGATGAGCAAATCTCATGTATAGAACCCAATCCCAACAATGAATTAAGAGAGATTTTGCATTTTTATCATATAGGTAACAGTTGCACCTACTAGACAAGTTGACATATATATATATATATGCACACTGCAAGATCCCATCTCATTGTAGGTGATCAATTATAGGCTTAGAGCATATGCAGCTACCGTTGACCACAACCCCAAAAACCTAACATCATTTTTTACAATTCAAGAAACCACTTGCTAAGTCAAAAGATTTTTGTCTATTCTCATTCAATTAACAAAAAAATGTACTGTGGTAAAACCATGGATTTTATCTAACCCTTTTCAATTTTCTTTTCCCTTTGACTTGTCCATTCATGCCAATAGAAGCAAGCAAGCAAACTAATTACGCATCTTCTTATCTTTAGCTTTTGTGCCCTGATATAATGATATCCACCACCAAAAACAGAAAGCAGCCACTGATAAAACCACACACAACATGTAGCACTTAAATAGGTCCTATTGGCTCATTTAGTACTAGCTAAATTTTGACTAAAGAGAACTCAAATTTGGCTATTTTCACAAAGAACAACAAGGATAATCATCAAATCCATGGAGGGACCACCTTCTCTATAAAGTAACCAGCATTCTATTTTATTGAATTGTTTGATTGTTTGAGTTGCGATGTATGTCACAGAGACAGAGCTCAAAATATTCTAATTAGTATAACCTTTTTTTTTATGTCACAGAGACACCTTCCCCACCTGCCTTCATTTTCCCTATTTCCTGTTCCCTTTTTTGTTCTTTTATTCTCGTTTTCTTTCATGTAACTATCCATGCTGTGCATCATACCCCTGTTTCCCCTTAAAGAATATCTTTTCTTTAATATTAGCAAATGCAGTGAGCTGTATTAAAGGGAACATTCCTTCTCTAGTTCTCCCTTACTAGCACCAAGCTTGCCAAAAAGAGAGAGGAGACATTTCAAGTAGAAATTCAAGTATGACGAAGGCAATTCTATTTTTATTTTGGATTTTCTCAACTCATGTAGCAATAACTCTAGCGGCAGATTCAGTAACAAAAGAGATACAAAGAGGTTTCTCAGCCAAACATGACGACTCATACTCTCAGTTCCAACCCCTTCTCACTGATCCAACCGGTGTCTTCTCTCTCGGCTTCCTACGCATCGACTCTAATTTCCTTGATCTCACCGTTCTTCATCTCCCTTCTTCATTTCCTCTCTGGCGAGCCATACCGGCAAACCCGGCTCCATGGACTGGTACCATCTCCCTCTCTTTCGATGGAACCCTGGTTCTCTCTGACCAGAAAAAAAGTACAGTCTTTTGGTCTGCGCCATCAGACAGTACAGGTGACCGTGTTCTGCTACTCAACTCTTCAAATCTCCAAATTCAAAAGACAGGAAACCCTGCCTCTGTTCTATGGCAAAGCTTCGATTTTCCTTCTAACACCATTGTAGAAAACCAAAACTTCACTTCCTATGCCAAGCTTCTCTCCACCAATCAGCAATTTTCGATGTCACTTGGTGCCAACTATTTTGCGCTCTACATAGAGTTTGGAAAGGGAAGTAACTCTGCTATATACTACAAGCATACAGCTTTACAAGCCAAGGCGCAGATTGTAGAAGGTAAAGGCCCGACATATGCGCGCATCAGCTCAGAGGGCTTTCTTGGTATGTACCAGAAAGAAGGCCCACCAGCCGATGTTTTATCATTTGACACCTTTAACCGCCGGTACCAAGTATTTTACCGAATGACCTTAGAAGATGACGGCAACCTTAAAGCTTACTATTGGAATAACTCTGCCTGGATTTTAGATTATACGGCAATCACCGAGCCGTGCCATCTCCCTAGCACGTGCGGTTCATACAGCATTTGTAGGTCGCAAGAGCAGCCACAGTGCACGTGTCTGGACAACGGTACCAATGGGTGCCTCCCGATGGGCACTGGAAATTTCTGTATGGCCAGTGGAGACAAAGCGAATGCAAACGGAGCTGGGTACAGGGTGTTGACCCGGCAAGGAGTTGACTTGGCGAACAAAGTCCTGGTGGATTTTACAACAATGGGTTCGTTGGAGGAGTGTCATAGCACATGCGAGAAGAACTGCACATGCTGGGGCGCGATTTACAGCAACACAACAGGGAACTGTTACATGATGGATTACCCAATTGAAATGGTAATAGAAGGAGATGAGAGCAAGTTTGGATATTTCAAATTGAGATCGGTAGAGGATGGAGATGAGAAGAAGGAGAGCAAAGATGATAAGGTGAAAGTGGCACTGTTGGTGATTGGTTGTGGTATTTTGGCGGCGGCAGGTGGGTTCGTTGCGTACCGGATTTGGGAGAGGAGGGGTAGGGGAGGTGGGATGGGTGGGTCTATGGAGGACGGCCTTGCACCGGGTCCTTATAAAGATCTGGCGGCTGCTTCTTTTAAATCCATCGAACTCTCCGATTCATTCAGGAAACCGTGATAAATTGGGAACTGAGAAATTTTAAAATGAAAAAGAGATGGATGTTAGATGGACCATTTCTGGGCCTATTAGGAAGTGATATAGATGGGCCATTTCTGGGCCTGGCGCCTCTGGGCCTGGGCTGGGGATTACTTACTATTCTTTTGTATTTGTGTTCGTCGTCTGTAGTGAATCAAATATAGACCTTTTTCTTATTTTTATCAGCTTATTATTTTGTGTACTTTACTGAAAAAATGGGAAGTACTTTAAAAAAATATATATGACAATAAAGTTGTTTTGTAACTTTCCAGAACAAGAATATGGTTGTCAAAGATTTTCAAAATGACAAATAGATACTGAATAAATTCAACGTACTCCATACTGAAAAAAAAAAAAAAAAAGTGGGTGAATTTCTGCTACTGTAGGATTTCTTCTAGGAGAAGCGAGTCAGGAGAATGCGTAAACATTATATAGGCCCAATATTTTCATTGGGTCGTGAATTTTTGGGTTTTATCAGAGAAGGCCTTACTTGAAAGAGCCCACATTTGAAAGTTAATGGGCTTATTTCTGTTTACTGTCTGCATATCATTCTGTCAATTCAACTAATTATAAGTAAATAACCATTACAAAGTTTGTTCAATGGGCTTTGATTTCTGATGCTTTTGAAAGAGTGAATGAATGCCAAAAACATCATCACTTGAGACAAAAGACATGAGATGTATGATTGTCTCAATTTTAATCATGTTTTGGTAGTCTGAACATGGGCCAAGTGTAATCAGCAAAATCCCTTGCTAACTACTAAACTAGATGAACGGTCACTTATAATATGATTGTTTTATATTAAAAGTAGCACATTTTTATTAAATAAATCGTTAAAAAAATTAATTTATGGTGGAATCATGGAAGCAGGCCCCTAATAACTAATAGCAAAGTGCAATTTCTCAAGCAGGGTTGGCTAGGCCTGTTGGTTAGGAGTTAGGACTATGGACAGAGAGAAAATTATATTCGACAGACTCCAACTCATTTACATGTACTTGGACATAATTATTCTGTTTAATTAATTCTCCTCTAATTTTTTTTCTTAATAATATTAAAAAAGAAATTATTCGCCCTCCTCCGCCTCAATTCGAATTCGGATCACCTCGGTATCGCACGTTTCAATTATTAAATTCAGATTATTCTTTAACCAGGCACAAATTGTAAAGCGTACTCCTATTACTAAATAGGCACCGGATTGTGTTTGGTCTAGCTGGGAATAAATATGGACCGTCAGTTGTGCGCCCCACTTATGCGGTACCTGTGACGATACAGACTCCCTCAATTCTCCGTCAAATCCTCCAAGCACAGTCAGATTAAAAGTCGCTAACTACTTCCGTAAACTTTTTTATTTTTATTTTTTTTACCTTTCGTTTTTGCGCACATTTTCATTTGATAGATTATTTAGTAGGTATAAAGACTTGATTTGTTAGGTATATAGTTTTTTTTTTACCTTTTAAAATTTAACAATTTATTATTATAAATGTTACTAATATTTTGAAAAGAAAAAGTAAGAGGTGGCTGAGAAAAAAAAAACAACTCAAAGAAAAAAAAAAATAAGAAAATCATAACGCACATTAGAAAATCAAATCATTAGTTCAAGTCAGAAGCTGAGAAGGTGATAAATTATATAAAAACAATATTACCATAAAATTATTTTATCATCAAGTTGATACTAAAATAGTTTGTTTAATTAATTAGAGATACTAATTAAACGAATGTAAATATGAATATCTTAATTCGCCATCAACAATGATAGGAGTAACTGCTATCTAACAACCACTTACTTGCTCTGATCGATACCTTCAACAATTAATTTTGATTTAGGCAGGGACTCACCAAGATAGAAAAAGTGGTATGGTACACAGCGTGGTCAGCTAGGGTATGGGCACTATGAAAGGAAAAAAACAGGAGAACTTTCTCGGAGAAGACAAAATCACCAAGTCTGTTAATAAATGAGACGACATTGGATATCTACAACTGAGAAAATTTTGCTTAATATTAGAGGAAGAATTGGAATAGAGGACCACACGAGGGACTATTGTTCCTTATTAGAGATTTTGTTTCATAAATAATGTGTTGTAATTAATAAACTATAATATTCTTTTTATCAATACATTTGTTGATCGGCACTTTGCTGACAACCTTAAAAAAAAACAATTTTGATTTATAAAGGATCTTATTTAGTAGAAAATAATTTGGTCATCTTCTTCAACTGATATATCTGTTAGATTGATGACCTGATGAACTATATACCTTTTGTTTGGACAAATTATTTTGGATCAATATGCCACTGTTTATATATTTTATAAAGGTAATCTTAATAATTCCTCATTTGTCATTACAAATTTATTTAATTAATCAAGCGGCGTCTTCGTATTCTTCCCATTAATTTCTTATTTGAGATTCACAAGTTCCACTATTCAGTTCAAATACATTTGAAATATGAGATAGATTCTTGAGCGAACTAATGTTGCAATTAACGGGTGTTATTTACATCTTTTCGATAATAATATGTATGAACCCCTGTCACATAAAATATAAAGGAACCAAATTAACATTTTTTTTAATTAATGACATAATCCAAATAAAAGGATAATTAGGCAAATTTAACTTAAGTGTACAATATATATTAGATTTTCTAAATGGACCGAAGAGGCGAAGACATATAAAACCTAACATATTAAGGGAGAATTCGGATCCAGTGAAGTAACTCAATTTTTGGATTTTAAATTGGGACCGTTCGATTCGGATCCGAGATCATTCATTCCGAAGTAGAGCGCACACATTCCGACGATGGATTCGAATCTCGAGATGATCTCAAGCGACAGAATCGAATCGGACGGTCCCGATCGAAAACCCAAAAGTTGGGTTACTTTAGGGGATCAGGACCCCTTCGACGGGCCATGTGCTATCTGATTAAGTAATGATTTTGGATAAAAAATGTTAAAATATAGAAAAAAAGGAAGATAAATATATACGAATTCAACTATGGTGCGTATAGTTAGCTATTAAAAAAACCCTAATTGATTTGTTGTTAATGCAAAAGGAGTGAGACAAAGGGAATATAGACAATCGTATAAATGCTAATCAAGCTAATTGTTCTGTTTTAATACTACAAAGCAAGATTAGTACAACTCAAATATTTATTTTACAACTAATTAGTTGTTCCTGCTAGCCAATATGACATAGAAAACAAAACAAAAATAATAATGCCAAAAACAATCTGATTATCCAAATCTGAACAGATGACATGCGCGCACAGCAATGTTTGGGTTTAAAGTTTAAATAACAATTAATATTTACCTTCGATCTACTTGCCATTTCATGAATAGTAATATTGGTAGAAAGTACCTTTCTCTATCAAAATCGTCATGTCCTTGGTTGTACATAATTTTTCAAACGGTAAACATCATTCTATTGGTAATATTTATTAGTCGAGCTACATATATCGTGGAGAAAAAACACATCAAAGTGGTTAATCCATAATGTTGGTGTGCCATATATTTTATTTGACAAGGATTTGTATATTAATATTTGTGATGCCAACTTCACCTGATGCGATTCAAGTTCCCTGTTGCCATTAGTAACTAATAATTATTGATATAGTGTCCCAAGTACCCAGAATTGACATGTTGCTGGCCTTCAGAACATGTCAACATGATAACTACTTTGGAGTCATTCTTATTTATTTATTTTCAAAATTGTACATTTCCCAGAATTGACATGTTGCTGGCCTTCAGAACATGTCAACATGATAACTACTAATTTGGAGTCATTCTTATTTATTTATTTTCAAAATTGTACAGAAATGTCATTTACTTTAGATTAAATTAAAAAAGTAGTTTTTTCATGCAATCCATCAAAGGCACCAGTCTCAGATGGTTTCTCCTTTTTGTTTTATTAACATTTTTGACAAGTTATGAAAATGGATTTGTTAAAGATTTTTAACGATTTCTATTATCATAAGTTGGATATTTCAAAATTTAATTTAGCATCTATATGTTTGATTCCTAAAGTTAAGGATGCTATTAATATTAGAAATTTTAGGCCCATAAGTGAAGCAGATGTAAAGCAGCTGGATCACATTAAGTGGTTGTTAGTTGGCATTTGAAACTTGCGAGTGAGCCTATGGTGCTATGCATAGCACGGATGGAGTCCGTGCTACGGCCAAAAATTTGACTTTTTAAATTCTAATGGTCGATCCAACCGTCAATGTGATAACCATATGAATATGTACTTGCAAACTAAATTTTATATTTTTTCGAATTTTTTTACTATTTTTTTAGATAGGTAGAAAAATCAGTGTTTTCTGAAAATTTTGGACCATCAAAATTCTACCTATCTAAAAAAATAGTAAAAAAATTCGAAAAAATATAAAATTTAGTTTGCAAGTACATATTCATATGGTTATCACATTGAACGGTTGGATCGACCATTAGAATTTTAAAAAGTCAAATTTTTTGCCGTAGCACGGACCCCATCCGTGCTATGCATAGCACCATAGCCTCACTCATTGTTTGCCAATGTGTTAGGTTGTAAATTGGCAAAAATTACCTTTAACTTACTTAGGTGTACCAATTCATACTAGATTCTTAAAATCAGAGGATTGACAATTGCTTATAGATAAAATTGAAAAACGTTTACAAGGCTGGAAAAGTAACTTACTATCTTGGATTGACAATTTTTATAAGGTTTATGAAAAGACATAATTAAAGCTAAGTATGGTAATACTATTACAACTTATAGATGTTCTTCTTTTTGGAAGTCTATTTTGAAAGATAAAGGTGTTATTAAATCTAGGTTTAAATAAAGAGGTTGGCAATGGATCTAGTACAGCTTTTTGGCTGGATCGTTGGTGTGACGAATATACATTACAATGTAGTTTTTTTCACTTATTTTCTATATGTTCTAATCGTTTTATTCCAGGGATCAGTATCCTCCCAGATACCTGACTCAAGCAAATTGAAACGGACGGCCCCGATTAATCCTATCTGGGCCAAACTCAATCCGGTGCCTATGGAGACTGTAGAGGACCTGTTTTGAGATTTCTGTCATGTTAAAAGAACCGTCCGATCATAATTTGCTTAAGTCAGGTAACCTGAGGTGATGTGAATTCTTATTTCAGTGGCTATGGTGTTTAGTCGTCAACCTTTGCATTTGTCTTTCACAAGACAACTTACTAGTGTATTTTTAATTGAGTGGCAACAATTAGTTTTAAAGTTTAGATATTTTAATTTGAATCCATCTCTAGAAGACAAGGTCTTATGGAGATGGTCTTCTAGTAGCAATTTCACAGTACATTCATTTTATAAATGGCTCCAATATGGAGGCATATCTAATAAGTAATACAATACTATTTGGAAATCTCATATTCCTTTCAAAGGTGAAAGTGTTTCTTTGACTAGTTAGAAAAGATAGAATTTTAACTAGAGTTAACTTAGATAAACGCGGATGGGAGGGACAACCTAACTGTCTCTTTTGTGGTTTACCTGAAACCATTGAACATCTCTTTGTTCAGTGTTCTTATGTCTCACAGATTTGGATTTGAATTGTCAATTACAATAATTTTATTTACAATCTAATTATCACTAAGTGAAAAATGATATAGAGAATATATGTTAACACAATAATTTTGCACTTTTGCTCCTTTATTATCTTAATTTCCATTCTTGTTATTGCTTAAATTGCTGAACCCAAGATATATTCCTCTTTTTTTATATTTCCGTCAAATTCTAACAAGAAAAGGTGTTGATATTAACAGAAGAGTAAGGCTATGGCAATATGAAACCACATTTTTATTTTCAAAGTTCAATTAATTAATCTGAACGTTTAAAATGATCTTCATATGAAAATGTACTTGGAGAGTAAATTTTACATTTTTAAGATTGGTAGAAAATTTTACTTGACAGTCCCTATCAAGGATTTAAAAAAAATTGGTAGAAAAATCACTGCTTTTGGATAGTTCACAATGTTGAAATCAAGTAATTTTCTACCTATGTAAAAAATAGTAAAAAACATTTTAAAATGTAAAATTTGGTTTTGAAGCACATTTTCATATAAAAATCACGTTGAGCGGTTCATATTGAATGTTTGGACTTTAAAAATATAGATATGAATACATAGCGCATCTCGTTGTGTAATATGTATATTACCATAGCCTCATACTCTTAACATAATTAATGTTGAGTAACGACACTATATTTGAACTAATTTTATTACTCACTCCAAACTATTTTTACAACTACACCTCCACTACTCAATATTTCCTACACCTCTAATCTACTATCACTCTTAGCTAGAAGATGAATTGCTTGATTTGCTTGATGCCTAATGACTACCACACTAGCCTATTTATACTTGTCTAGGAAGACTAAGGAAACATCTAGTAAGGTTAGTGAAACATCTATATGTTGTCCCTAACGGCACTTAGAGAAGGGTGAATATGTGACATTTTAAAATTTTAACCTTAAAAGGTTAGTATTAAATATGAAAGTATATCTAACATGTGCGTAAGTTGTTCTTGGCGGAAACAATAAAAGTTAAACAAAACAAGTGTACGTAAAGTAAATAGAAGAGTTAAGAGACACTTGACACGAGAGATGTTTACAGAGTTTGGCACTAACGGCTACGTTTTCAGGGTTTTATGACCTTCTTGATGGCGCGTCTTTCTTTACCCAATGAGAAAGGAGTACAAGGTGGAATCGGTGAACCCTTACAAACATTGGGAAGTCACACGGCCCGAGCACGAAATTGGCTATTGAGCACTAACGGATCTAGTGTTTGAAACAAATAAGAGATCTCACACAAATCACTCTAATTCTTACACAAGATTGAGTTTGGTGGAAGTATGCTTGAGATTGTTGTAAGTATATTGAACTTTGATGCACAAACAACAATGGAGAATTCTAGATCTGAAAAGAATACAAAATATTGCAATTTGAGGCGGCTAGATTGTCATCCAAACGTAGATTTTATTTTTATTTATAGAGAGAGAAACAAAACTTAGTAATTGGCGTCAACCGTTGCAACGCTTTAATAAGCATTGTAACGGTTAACCCTGGTTGCTGGGTTTGGCTACGTTGAAAATCCTAATACTTGTCAAGCGTTACAACGGTTGCTACAACAGAACTCTCTTGAAGTTTTTGGGATCCGAATTGATTTATTCCGTTGCAACGTTTGATTAACCGTTGTGAAGGAATAAATCGATCTCTTTGGATTTCGGATATGAATTATTCCATTACAACGCTTTATTAACCGTTGTAACGGTTTATGTAAATTACCTCAAGCATATTTTACCAATTTCATAAATTTCTAATTAATATTAATCTTGAGCTAAGTTTTCTTAGTCCATTCCTTGGTTCATTACAGCACATCCTTGATATGTATAGCATTTGTATATGCATCCTTGATGTTTGTTGAGACTTTATATCTTCATGAACCTGCATAATATCTCAAGACAAGAAACTGTAAAATTTAACAAATATATATTTTGCAAATCTAGTCAAATAGATTAAGTGAATTATTGCATAGTCCAATAGATATTTCTTATCATCTTTAGATATTTCTACAACCTCCATTTACAATATATTTTATTTAATTGTTTCTAGAAAACTCTTGAATATGATTCATGACTCACTTGAGATCTCTTGTAATTAAGGTGGAGACATTGCATATGGGCCTTTAACAATTAATTATATATTCATTAACACAACTTTAAATATTATAATTGTAAGAACGATATTCCCAACTTAAGTATCTCTCTAGCCACATCCTTTGGATTATTTACTTTCTTTATATTAATGATCGTCTATTATTCATGTTTAATTTTCATAATTAAAACATTGCTATCAATCATTTCATTTCTAAAAAGTAGAGATAATAAGAAAGAACAAAAAACACGTTGTTTAATTAGCAGATGCTTTCCGTCTTAATCAAGTCTTGTTCTTGATTAATTAGTTGGTGTCGCGTACCTCAATACGTACAATTAACTGATTTGCATACCATGATTTATAAATTGTTTTTGTAAAATTGAAAAATCAATAGCTGAGGTAATTGTGGACCATCAAAAGTTCTATTTAGGAAAATTATCAAAAGATATGATAATGATATAAATAAAGGAATCATCAAGATATTTGCCTAATTTATAAACCAACTTTTTAAGAACATAAAGGTTGACAATTATTGTAAGAGAGAAGCAAATTTTCACGGGAATAATTAATAAGGTAAAGATTATCTACAAAACCCCAAAAATTTATAAACCAACTAAAATTAGGCAAATTATAAACGAACTAGAATTTTTTCGATATTATTGTGTTAATATTAAACCCCAAAAATGGAGTATTATTTAGCTCTCAAATTTTAAAAGATATACTTGATTTTTTTTTTTTTATGAAAATGAATTTAAGAAACGCCCTTCGAATATTCGGTGTATTCTTATAACAAAAAACTAAAAAATAAAAAATAAACTTCATGACTATCTGACAAACAAGCAACAGTGAGGGTTCATAAAACTTGAAAATAATTTAGCGAGGTTTAAAGTTAGTGATTTTGGGTATAATATATGTATAATTTAAAAATAATTCTTTTATGTACAATACATATAATCATATCACAATTCTTCAAGCCTTGAAATAAAAAAAATAAACAAATTATGCGAAATAACGTACCAGAAATAATTCGAAAAATTAGCAAATACACTGTAATTAATCATTAGTTAATGGCTCCTAAAATAAAAATAGTTCCGATATCCAATATATTGCATTTTCAAAATTTACACATGATCACGCAAGAATTTGATCATCTTTATTTTTATTTTACTAGGTTTTTTTTTCAATCACATGAAGAATTGTTATTTCGATTGTAATTTTTTTTTACCAATCTTAATGAAAAACATATTATTACTTAAGAGAAGAAGACATTTACTCAAATTTCAAATAACTAACGTTGAATTAATTACTATGGATATTCTGCATTGCACGCTAACATATAATTTTTTTTATTTCTTGTTCAACTCTTAAAAAAATGCATTTAAGCACTTAGAAATGATTTCTTATGTTACATAAAGTAATTAACTCTAGGTAAACATTGATTTCTAATCAAATCTTGATTATAACTCTTGCATTTCAAAGCACATAAGCATGCATAAAAATTAATCCGCAAAGTTCATTTCAATTTTCTTGTATAGGAAATTTATTTAAGCCATTAAGCAATATATTTTACAGGAGGAGACGCTGGGCTGCGACTACGTAGTTTTTGCGGGAGACGGACTAGATGTACCTATTGTTTTGGTACGAGAAGGTGTTCTAGACCCGGTGGATTCAGCAGATCTGGCGAGAGCAACCTCGCTAGGAGGTAACACACAATCCGGTGGTGACAACACTGGGTCTGAAAGCGAAGAAGATGTGCCTAATTAGTACATTATTTTTTTTTCGGCTTTCACACACAGCTCGATTAATTTTTTTGGCTCTTAAGCTTTTTTATTCCATTATTTAGTACAATTATTAATTATCAATTAAACATTAACATTTTTATAATATATTATTATTATTATTATTATGTTAATTTGTTGTTTGTCATTAATACATGCATTGGCAGAAATTATTTTCAGTTTCTAGGCTGATGCATACTAATTAGTAATTAAACAAAGATTTGACGCTAAATTTATTCCCGATGATAGATCACAACATTTTGCAAATTCTTTGTTCGTACCCAACTTAACGCCCAGCTTACAGATCAATTATTTTTTTCTACTGTTACTAACTTATCCGTGAGGCTAATTTATTAGCAACATTATATATGCTCCACTTTTTGCCAAGCCAATTATGTTTTTTCTACCAAACATAACTTATCCGCGAGGCTAATTTATTAACATCGCAGATAATGCTTTCTATCTCCCGAGTGGATCCTCCCATTATTGCCAATGTAATTATTTTTCCCCTCCGTGAAAACTTACCAGAATGCAGTTGCGAATTATTAGCCTTGCATGCATATAACCCAGATTCTTGTGGTGTTCGCTGATGATATAATAGTAAACTTCTCATTCAACAGCGACACAAATTTTAATTCAACAACAAAAGGACAAGCTACATAACATGAACTTCATGCTTTAGTATTTTTTGTACGATACTACATGCTCTTTGAATTATTTGATCTTGTATTCAGGGGCGGAGCTATGTATGGTGAATGGAGGTCAATTGACCTCATTAATTTTCAAATTTTTTGTATTTTTATATAATTTTCTATATATTTTAGAATAAAATGCTACCGGTATTGTCAAATTGACCTCCATTCAGCGTGAAAATTTTTATATGATTGACCTCCAATCTGTATTTGAATGTATGGTGAATCAGGGCCAATTGATCCCATTAATTTTTAAATTGTTTGTATTTTTATATAATTTTTTATATAGTTTAGGATAAAATGCTACTAGTATTGTAACCTCTATTCAGTGTGGAATTTTTATATAATTAATCTCCAACCTGTATTTGACCCGTAGATTGAAAGTTGGATTCCCTCCCTGCTTGTATCAATATATGACAAAAGTTATATGCTATTGCAGCTTATTCCGTATTCACTGTTAAACTTTCAACGACGACAGAGACGAATAACACAACTTTGTGCATCCATGCATCATTGCTATTCTCTGCCATTTGACAATAATTTGCTTTTAAAAAGCAACAAAAGTTGAGTGAGTCAACCTACGAAATTGAACCCAGCTAAGTTTATTTTGTGCGGCTGATGCTTTTCAACTGCAAATATTTTTTGTGGGCGTAGGTGTGTAGCAAGTAAAGCTGGCGTCTGTTATGCTCTCAAGAAAAGTTGGTGAATATATCTTCATAATTTATTGGATTGATTTTAATCGATGAATTCAAACTGTTGGAACTGATCTACTTCATGAATGATACATGTACATGCAAAATTTTAAAATTTAAAATTTACTTAGTATATTGTCAAGCGGCCAAAATATGAAGGTTTATAAGTTTCAATGTATTTATTTTTTATCATTTTTGACCGTTTAACTTTGTACTAAACAAATTTGAAATTTTTTAATATTTGTATGTACATACATTACTCGTTAAATTAATATATGAATTTTAACAATTTGAATTCATCGTTTGAATTTTTCAACGATAAGTATGCTCACCAATAACTAAATATTCCTTTTAGCGTTCATTCCACTGCCTTTGTTCTCTTTTGTTTTGTTTTTCTTTTCTTTCTTTAATTTTTGTTTGGGATTAGTTAAGTGTGAGCTGGCAAATTCAAGCCTATTTTCTCTTTTTTTCTTTATTCAAATCAGAACTTCAGTTAATTATAGTTTTGGTAGCACTTCCACTTACACTAGTCTATTCTAGTTGAGGATGCAAAAATATATATAAAAAAAAGAATTAATAAGGACAACTATTTACTAGTTGAGGATTGTATAGTAATAAACTTAATTTTATTTATCATTTTATAAGTATTGAGGTCAAAATGAAGAGTATTCACACAAAAATATGAACATTAAATTGGATATATAAACATAGCATTTTTTTTTCTCAAATTACAGCAGAAAAAAAAAATACAAAACATCAAATTTTAAAAAATATATGTGGGGTCATTGACCAACTTTGGGAATTGAAAATAATTTTGATGAGATCTAAAATTATTATTCATTGTTATGATGCATATAAATAAATTAAAGTTCTTTTAGTTAAAAAAGAAAAGATAGCTCTGTTAATTAAAAGTTCAGGAAAAATTCATGAATAAATTATAAAGTTCGTAAAATCCATTAATAATTTGAAAAGACGTTTATTCTTCTTTTAATGTGTTGAGACTTGAGCATGAATCGTATATGGATTATTTTGAAGAGTAGAACTAGGGTGTTCCTAAGTTCACCAAACTCCTATGTGAACTCAACTCTAAAATCTATTGGATTTGGCTTCAAACGACGAATTCAAATCTTTGAAATCCTTCTACCTTACGGGTGATGCGTCTACATGTGAAAATTTTAAACTTTCGAATTAATTTAGTATAAAGTCAAGTGGTCAAAATTAGAAGGTTTATAAATTAATTTTAATGCATTCATTTTTTGGATGCCTTTTGACCACTTGACTCTATGCAAAACTAATTTAAAATTTTAAAATTTTCACATGTAGATGCATCGCTCATAAGATAAAAGGATTTCAACGGTTTGGATTCGTCATTTAAAGTCAATCTGATATATTTTAGAATTGAGTTCACAAAGAGATTTGGTGAACTTAGGAACACCCTAGTTCTACTCTTATTTTGAAATCTTGTTAGTAAAAGTGGTTGAAATCTGCTTCTAATTGCATATAATGGACATATTGGATGGGAAGATTTTCAAGTAATGAGTATTTGATCATTCATCAAAATCAATTTGGACAATCGGCCTAATTAATTAGACGATCCAGATTTAAATTTCATAATTTATAACGTCTTCTATATGTCTAGACATGAAAAGCAGCATAATATTGAATAACTTACCATCACGCCTGGTGTGACCCCTCATTCACTGATTCCCACCTCTTAATTTATTTATTATCATTATTACCCAAATGCCAATTAAATGGTAAAGATTTTAACAAAGTAGTTTTGTCTTCGCGCAGCACATTTACTATAGAATTATAAGCACTATATATGGTCTATGCGCTGCATGAAGGCAAAACCGCTCTGTTAAAATATACCCAATTAAATGACGGTTTCTTACATTTTTCCTTAATGGAATTAAAGAAGTGAACAAGTGTGAAGTGTCTCGAGAAGAGTAATCTTTTGGCAAAGTGTGCATTACGATTTCAAAACCTTTTGGCAAAAAGATGGAGGATGGATCAATCAAAAGTGACTAATTAGAAACGCACACATTGTTACTTACTTTTAAGACTCAAGTAATTATTCCTTGCTTTGAGAATCCATAACGCGCATAAACACTAACGTGTCACGAGCTAGTTGTCTTAATTCGACCCTTCTCCAACCCGACCAAAAAAAAAGGGGGAATTTCATGTATCCCCCTTTAAAACTTCAATATTACGTATTTCCCCCTCAAAAGTTCATAATAACGTATTTACCCTTCAAAATGATGAAAACTCTCATATTTACCCAAAATCAATATAACAATAAAATTTAATACTTAAAATATATTAAACAATATTAATTATTGAAATAAGACCATTATGCCCCTTCATTCTTTCTCTCATTTCTCTCTGTGTTCTCTTTAAAGTGAGACAATGGATTTTCCTGGGTTGTTTTGTGCCGATTCGGGTGCCTTGCTTGATTTCTGGTACATTGGTACCCCTGTACCAGTACCCTGATACCGATATGGTGTTGGGATTTTGAGCCGTGTGTCTTGTTCCTTTCTGGATGTGTTGTTTCGACTGCCTTTGTGCTAGCCTTCAGTTGGCCTCTGCTGCTGCCTTTGTGCTGACTTTTCTGGTCTATTGTTGTTGTTGTGCTGGCCTTGTTTGCCTTGCTGAAGGCCTTGTCTGTGTTATGCGATGCTGGTACCAGTCGGTACCAACCCAGTAGTGCCACTAGTACTGATTCTATGCGTATACCAAACCTTGAAATGATAGGGACCACGGAGAGAACACGGAGATTGGCGCTAATTCTATGCGTAATTTTTTGCAACTATTTGGCTGATTGGCGTTAATTCTCTTGAAGAGAACACGGAGAGAAAGGAGAGAAGAATGAAGGGGCATAATGGTCTTATTTCAATAATTAATATTGTTTAATATATTTTAAGTATTAAATTTTATTGTTATATTGATTTTGGGTAAATATGAGAGTTTTTATCATTTTAAAGGGTAAATACGTTATTATGAACTTTTGAGGGGAAATATGTAATATTGAAGTTTTAGAGGGGGATACATGAAATCCCCCAAAAAAAAAAAGACCCTTCTCCAACCCGAATCATTTAATATATATTACGTGTCATTACCAATAACAAGGGTAAGAGTTTAACAGAGTAGTTTTAACTTCATGCAGCGCACAAACCATTCGCATCGCTGTTTTGAATCTAGAGTTTATGCGCTGCATGAAGCCCAAACTTCTCTGTTACAAATTTTACCCAACAACAAAAAGGCAGCTATTAGTGTTTAAAAAGTAAAGCAATTAATTGATTAATTGATTGGTTGATTGATTGCATCAAAGGCAAGAGGAAACCTAAAAAGTAAAATTATTCCTCTCCCTTAACCCTGTCTGTTAACCTTCCTCCTTTACGCTAACATTAAAAGACATTCCCCTTTCTCTCCTTGTTTCTTTAACCCCTGAGATCTCCTTCCTTTTTCATTATCTCCTCTCTATCTTTTTAACCCTATTATTTATGATTTCTCAAACAAAGTTTCATTCCCTTCCAAATCATCATCATAGTCAGAGAAACAAACAAGCCGCCTCAACAAAGAAAACCATGAAAGACCTCACCTCTTGCTTCAGCAATCACGCCGTGCGAGTTGCTGATGTAGGGTGCTCTCGGAGCAGCAGCTCATCCATAATCAACAGATATTCATATGTTGCACCAAACAACCAATCAAACCGGCGCGCCGTCACATCCACTTACATCGCTCGACTTACTTCTCAGAAAGAGATCTTAATACAGCTTACGTGGTCGAGGAACAACGACGGGCCGATCCTGACCGTACAAATGGATGATCAGTTTTACAATAATTCCGGTCAAAAGATGAGTTCAAGTTCTCGCCGTGCCATGTCTATTCAACTGTCACAGGAAAGAAAGGCAACTGGACATCTACCTGGGGATCATGTACAGTCAATCTTTACTGGGATGTGACGCTTGCAGTATACAGCACTGGCTCCCCCGAACCAATCAGCGGCTTCCATGTCGTCATGCATGTAAACTCAGAATTTGTGCTCCTACTAGGTGAAGTCGGAAAAGGACATTTGAACCCGGTGGATCTACACGGCACAAAACCTCATGCACAGACTTATATGATTAGCCGAAAGGAGCAGGTGCATGGCCTTACATGCTACACCACCAAGGCCCGGTTTCATCCAGCCGACAACAATCACAAGATTTGCATAAACTTCGAAGCAGATAAGCAGGTTTTATTGGTTAATGTCGATGATAAACTAGCAGTGCAGGTGACGAATTTGAAGTGGAATTTCCGGGGTAATCAGACAATATTTTTCGAAAAGATGATGGTAGACATCATGTGGAACCTTCAAGGATGGTTGTATGGAGAAGATGGTGCACCGGGCACAAAATGCGCCTGGTTCATGTTCCGGGCAAGGAGTTCATTGGATGAATGGTTATGGCAGGCCGAAGACGGGGCAACGAGTCGTAGTTCCATATTTACAATCGAGGCGTTTAGAGGCCAAGATTGATCATCCATGAATGGGCTTAACTATGAGTATAATTCAATATTAATTAGTTTAATTAGGATTTTAGGATAAATTAATCAGTTATAATTTTTAAAATTTAATCTCCCTTTGGAGAGAGGTAGCATCTAGAGTTTTGATTTTATTTCTCTGAGGTGCACATTGAGAATGTGTTTAGAGGGCGCTTTCCTCTTTTATTATTTTTTTTTGTTTCTAATATTATTTTGATGTAATCATCAGTCCTGAAGATATTTAATTCAAAGACCCAAGCTATTCCGTACAACTAATTATAATAAATTATTTGTCTCAAAATTGTGTTAAGTACTTAAGTTGATGCTCCTGGCTAGGTCTGTTTCTCTTCTAATTAATTTCTAGATTTGTAAATTATTAATTATGGTTTAAAGTTGAATTTACAATTTTCAGATTTTTCCCCTTGATATGATTGTTATCTATATACAATAATGAAATTGATGCATCAAATTAGGAAGAGCACTGTAATTAATTTGATGAAGGAAACATTTTAAATCTTTTACTGCCGGGCCGGTACCTCACCCCTTCCCTGAAAACAATCCAATAAAATAAAATAGGCCATTGATAGAAGTCATCCTAAACAATAAACAAAAATGTAACAAGTACAAAGACCATTTGTTTATGTAAGAGAAAAAACCGAAGGTGCACAAAATTGGTATAATTTATGATGCACGCTAACAGCACAAACAGGTGGAGTGACAACAGCACTACTTTGTTATTTAGTTTACTTGTGCCATTTGACCTCAATTTTAGGTCCATGTTTACAGATATACTAATTAATATCCTTTGATGGAATATTTTAGGTTATATACTAATTAATAATATCCTTTGATGGAAATATTTTAGGTTATATACTAATTAATATTCTTTGACCTCAATCTTATTGGAACCACGGTAGAATCCGCCACTATCTGCAAGGGTAAAAAATGACTATGGGTAAAGCGATAAAAATTATTATTTCCGAGAATATTGCTATTACTGATACGAGTAATCGTGACAATACCCCAACTTCCCAAGGAGGTTTTCCTCAAAAATAAAATAAAATAAATAAATAAAGTACCCCAAGAAGGTGATCAATTGGGATAGACTTATAATTATTCCCTCACGAGTATATTTGTAAAAACAAAAACGAACAGCTGTTAAATTTTTAATCAGTGATGAGAATACTGTTGTACTTCAGTATATGGCTGGAAGATTAGTCCTAGTAAATTCGGTTCTGTCTTCATTACTAATCTACCTCATGACAGTAATCAAATTGCTCCAATGGATATTAAAGGAGATTGACAAAGTCAGACGAAAATTTTTATGGAATGGGGCGGGAGAACAACAAAAATGATATAACCTGATAGACTGGGATGTAGTATGTGAACTGAAGAAAATTGGAGGACTTGGTATACTTGAACTAATTAGAACCTTCAATCAGGCGCTTCTTTTGAAGCGGGTCTGGTGGTGGTTTCAAGCCAACCATAGGCTACGGAAGCCACTGTTTACCTTTTGCTTCAGTTTTCATGGCAATCACAGAACATGTAATTGTTTTTTTCAACAACACAACGTGTTGGAAATTGGGAGATGGCTCGGTCACCTCCCTATGGAATCATGACTGGGGAGAGGGGTCAATGAAGAGTAAATTCCCATATATCTTTTCATACGCATTGGACACAGGAATTAAAACAACGATCTACAAGGTTTGGAAAGGTAAATACTCCCCCAAGAATGAAAGTTTTCGCGTGGTTGGCAATTCGCAACAGCATCCTGACACACAACAATCTACAAAGGAGGGGATGGACCATAATGAGCAGATACGTATTATGTATATCAGCCATGGAGACGGTGCAACATTTATTCCAGGACTACATATACAGTGTACCTTTATAGAATGTTGAAAAACATCAGACTTGGAACGCAATGACCGAACGCCCCAACCATCCAACTAGATAACAAGGAGAACACGGGCAACATGAACTGAGATCAGAAAACAACAATGTTAATTATGCAATTTCTAATATGGAGAGAACGCTATGCACGTTGCTTCACAGATTCTAGTAAAACTGCAGAAGAGCTTCTGCAAGAAATCAAGTGGCAACTGAAATTCTATGAGAAAACAGAGCACCATCTGAATCGGGAGTAATCCGCAAACCCACAAGCATTGTCAGACAGGGAAGGATCTTTATGGTAAAGAAAATGGAGTTTGGTATGTATTTACGCATACAAGGGCACAGTGGTGAGGCTAGGATTTGAGCTAGGGGTAGGCAAAAAATGGATTCGGGTTCGGGTTCGGATTCAAGACACAATTCAAAAAATAGCAAGTTTCAATCAATTTACAAAGTTTCAATCAATATGGGCAGGCACAGTAGCGGGCACCCTTCAAACCCCTTTCTTCTTCTTGCGACTGGTAGGGTCGGGGCGGGCACAGACGCATAGTTCAAACCCCTTTCTTCTTCTCATGACTCACGTATAATCCTCTGGCTGGCAGCTGGCTCTGGCATAACTTTTTTTTTTTTTATTCAATGCGATGCGCGTCACGTAGAGAAGAAAGGGGTAGCGACTGGGGCTTGGGCTTTGGGTTATGGGCTTCGGTAACCACTTCCAATTTAGGCTAGCGGCGTGATTGTTTTTAGTTCATAATATAAGCCTAGTACAATTTGGGCTCTGACTGGGGTAGGCAAGCCAATATCACAGGGATAGGCAACCAGTCAAATAAGCCCCGTCCTATAAATAAAAAAAGAATTTCAGGGTAGGCAAGTGCCTACCCCTGCGCCTATGTAGCCTCACCTCTGCAAGGGCGGTATGGTACCATACTGGTACGAAGAAAAGGAGAGGCAGGGAGATGTGGCTGCTGGACAGGAAGCTGCAAATCACGAATTCACATCCTCCCTGGTACCGTAATAGGGAATCTTTTACAATTACTGGATCTGGACTGTTCTTTTTAACTTGGCACGAACTCAAATCCCAATAATACTGCTCTGCGCTAGCCCGAATCTCAAAGTACGGCTGAGAGTTAATCTCAAACCGTAAAGTGAAGGGAATCTTTTACAGTAATGGAGAGGATACTTGTCCGCAAATCACTCCCTCCTGGCAGCAATTGATTTTAATTTCAGCTTTACTCTATTTTTGTAAAATAAACCTTTTATTTTTCATTTTATTTTTCCTTAATTGCTTTATAGCTCAACCGTTTTGAGCGTCTCTTTCTCTTATTTTACCCATTTTAAATCCTGTGAGAACAAACTCTGTAACCGCAAGTATTAATGAAATTTAGGCATGACCCATATTTTTTCTAAAAAAAGTAGAATATTTTTGAGGAGGTGAAGTCTATGTCGGGCCGGTACCTCACCCAGTCACCCCTTCCCTGCAAAACAATCCAATAAAATAAAATAGGTCACTGATAGAAGTCATCCTAAAACAATAAACAAAAATGTAACAAGTACAAAGACCATTTGTTTATGTAAGAGAAAAACCGAAGGTGCACAAAATTGGTATAATTTATGATGCACGCCAACAGCACAAACAGGTGGAGTGACAAGAGCACGACTTTGTTATTTAGTTTACTTGTGCCATTTGACCTCAATTTTAGGTCCATGTTTACAGATATTAACGTTTACAGATATACTAATTAATATCCTTTGATGGAAATATTTTAGGCTATAGAGAAAATCAAATGTTTTAGGTTATATACTAATTAATAATATCCTTTGATGGAAATATTTTAGGTTATATACCAATTAATATCCTTTGACCTCAATCTTGTGAAAGCAAGTTGGGTCCGATGCCCATCAGACTCAAACTTAGATCCGATGGGTTTCGGGACCGTCCGATCTGCTTTAAGATTTGTGCACACGAATTTTAAAGCAGATAAGAAAATTGCGAGCGTGAATCTTAAAGCAGATCGGACGGTCATCGAACCCATCGAACTCACTTTGAGTCCGATAGGCATCGGACTCAAATGGACCTCCAATCTTGTTGGAACCACTGTAAGAATCCGCTATTATTTGCGAGGGTAAAAAATAACTATGGATAAAGCAATAAAAAATATTATTTCTAAGAATATCGCTATTACCGACATAAGTATTCGCGACGATATCAACAATAAAAAATATTTTTAGCCTGTGTGAACAAAAGATATTTTAGCCGCTGTGGAATCTATATCCTATGAGATATTTCAAATTTTCAGTTAATTTAAAATCACGTCAAACTTTTTTCGGTGTCTATTCAGAATGAACGGGGTAATATTAGTGTGCTTTGAGATTCGTACAGAGAATTTGATCAGTCCGAATTTTCCAAGTATCAACTAAAAAGTTTGAGATATCTCATGGGACGTGAATTCCGCTTAGAAGAGATGGTTGACTTTTGGTTCTGTGAGTGGGTTAGGGTTACATCATCAACATTAATTTTATAGATATAATTAAAGATTGAAGCTAATATATTAGAAATTATTGAAGTGGTTGGTGAGTTGAACTTAAAAATTTATTGTATTGGTTTCAAACGTTGAACTTCAATTTTAAACCAGTCTATCTAGCTTAATGAGAGTGATATACAGCCTGCCAGCCTCTGTTAGGAATTAAAAAAAAAAAAAAAACAGAGAGATATATATTTGTATTTTTTTTAAGTAAAGATTAGAGATCAAGCTACCAAACAATTAATATCTATAAGAAATTTTTCTATCTCGAACCTGTGATCTCAATATACATTTATATTTTAAATTTATAAATTTTGAAATAAATTTTATACTAATTGAAGCGTTAATTTTTTTTTATAGTTTCAATGTATTCTTTTTTTATTATTTTTTTTTACCCCATTAACTTTACTCTGGATAAAATTATATTTAACATATAAACATATTACTCGTGAAAAAATTGGTTTCAACATTTTAGATTCGTCATTTGCAATTGAGTAAATATTTTTTTAGTTAAGCTCGCCAACTATCTTACTAAGCTTAAGTTCATATGGACTTTTAACCTCGTAAATTCATCCCGTATTTTAGGATAGAGACCAACCAGTTCAATTTTAAAAAAAGTTTACCGCAATTAAAAGAAAATTAAACTTCAGTTCCAATGTATTTTGCTAGGGTTTAACTGGGGTAGTGGTGCCTTCATAATTTCAATTTCGTATGACCTTAAAAATGTAAGCCTATGTGCAATTTGTGTATGAGACGATCCTTTTGTTCGCTCCGTAACAGGCCTTGTGATTTAAATATGGACATTGTTTGGATCTTTCGGCCTATTGTTGTGCTCCACTTTTATTGGATTTGCTATCCCTTGTTTTTGTAGTGTATTATTTTACGCTTATGATTTTTGCAAATGAAATCGGGCTTGGACGGGCTGACAGTTCTCTTGTTTCGAAATTTGAAATCTGGACGGGCGGACGATATAGCTTAAATTGACCAAGAGAAATTGAGGTTGTTCGTAGAGTTGTAGTAGTCCAGTTGGTTTGTGCTAAGGTTCATGCCGAAATTTTTTTAGTTAACACCCTCCAAAAATTAAATTAAATGAGTACCATCTCTGAGATCTGATTTTCAATTCTACCACTCTCGCTAACTCAATTCGCGCACCAAATTGGCTGGTGCGCAGACTGGGTTGGCGCACCAGGTGCACCAGTGCGCAGTCTGCGCTGGTCGAGAGGTTGGTGCGCCAACTCAGTCCGCGCACCTGATGCGCCAACCCAATCTGCGCACCGGCCAATTTGGTGTGCGAACTGGGTTAGCGAGAGTGATAGAATTGAAAATCAGACTCCAGATGTGGTATTCATTTAATTTGATTTTTCGGAAGTGTCAACTAAAAAAATTTCAGCGGTTCTTGTTCCGGTCAAGACATAATATTATTATTTTCATTAGAAATAAAAATAATTGACTATAAATTGCTGGAAACGGGAATCAAACCTGAGACGTCTAGATTGAATATCAAGCACACTTCAAATCTTAACGCTCTCCAAATTACACGAAACAAATCATTGATCAATAGTTCTAAACTACATCAATTTAACCTAGATGAACGGGCTAAGATGGGGGCTTCCGGGCTTGAGATATCAGTAAATCTGGTACAGCTAGAGGAAACATAAGTACATAACCATGTAAATCTGGTACAGCAAGAGACCTCGTGAACCCAATCAAATCTGACAGAAGGGAAGAAGAAGTGCAGAGATGTTCAGATCTGAATCCCAGAGTCGAATTGCAGAGCTTTCCATTAGGGATAAAACTTAAAGAATACCATGTGTGATGTGTCCCTCACACACTTGACAATTGACACTTCAGAAAATATGAATTGTGATAAAATGGTAAAAAGCAAGAATTGTAGATATACAGTGGTTGTAAACCAGTTTGAATTTCCGTGACATTTATTTGAATTATGGTTGTAATAATGATGTAAAAGACTATATAAGCTAGGTGGCTCTGCAGTAACCAGGCTGCATCTCCCACCTTTTGAGTTTAGGTAGTATTGTCATTTCTTGCTTTATTTACATTTATGCAATATATTGTTTAGCACGTGCTTCGAGGTAACTAATCAGTATGTAATTAATTCAGGTAAATTTTTACAAACAAATATATGTTCGGTTAATCTCTGCATAACATAATTTTTTCGTGGAATCTAAATATTTGTCTTATCTCTCAATGGTAATATTTGTATCTATTGATTACAGTATTGTATGATTCTAATTACAAATAGCTAGCTCTATTTATACACATCTTGTGTACTAGCCGTTATGCTTTCCTAATTACATTGATATCTGGCTTTCCTAATTAATTACATTATATTCTCTCATTATAGCAATATACCAAGCTGTCCCTAATTACAGCTCACTTGCTGAATACTACGCTTGATTAAATCTCTGGCTCTCGATTATGATCTATGATGATATTCTTGGATCATTTCTATTTTTCATTATTATTTTTAACATAATGTCTATTATAATTATGCAGAGAATAAAAAATATATAAATTAACAATAGATACTTCAAATATAAAAAAATGTCATGTTTAAACATTGGAGGACAATTATTTAATATCCACAGAGAATTCACCATGAATATAAAAAATATTGCGGATCGTGAGTTGTTATCCATATCAGTGTTGTAAATAATGGTATTCGGTCGTCGGACGGATAGGGTACCGATATGTGATTAATCGGTATGCGGCCGACTAATCGGAATTATGTGGACAATTTAACGTTTTTTTTTTAATTTATGTATATATATCATAATTTATTAAAAATAATTTATTTAACTCATTAAACTTATCAAATAAACTTAATTTAACTTAGTTTTATTATTATAACATGACACTACGCTTATTTATTCTTAACACATAAGCATTTTACATGTTAAGTAACACATTTATTTAATGAAAAAATAAAATTGAGAATTAAGCATTTTCAAATACTAATAACATATTATTTGAAAGAAATTAAACATTCCAACATAAAATCATTAAAATTAGTTTATGATAACAACTTAATTACATAAATGAACACGTCGTACTAATCGAAAAAATATAAATAATAGAAGAATTAATCAATTTCAAAGTAAGTAAGAAGAAAAAATATATATAAAAAATATTGAATGTATATTCAAGTATAAATAAAACTACAATATAAGATTTATAAACCTTATTATCACACACTATCACAGAAAAAAAAATGTGAAAATAAATATTCACTGGAATAAACGGGAATAAAACGGGAATAAACGGGAATAACCGGGAAAAAACGGCCGATTAATCGGAAAAAACGGCCGATTAATCGGAAAAACAGCCGATTAATCGTTTTCATCCGCTAACATGCCTCCGTTAAGAGTGTTCGTGACGGTTAGGCCGCCGTTTCTGATTAATCGGCCGACTAGACCGTTTTTTACAACACTGATCCATATACGTACGCATTAAAAATTTATAACAATTGTACATCAAAACTATCAAATAATTTTATGAGTAAAGATGTTGTCCCCCCCACTCCAGTCCCCTAAACGTTCCCCCAATTCTAACTAACTTTGTCAATCATTAAACCACCTTGAAAAACGTGTAAAACGTGTAAAAGATGAGTCCATTTTTTTTTCTTTAAATACTTGATATCATAAGTATGAATACTTGATGAATTATATATGAATATTTGATAACTTAAGTATGAATACTTTCCATTTTGTATGAATACTTTCCATATTTGAATATTTGATACATTGAAAAACGTGCAAAAGTATGTTATCATTGATCTCATTTGAAAGAGAAAATTATGTAGAACACGTTCGTGGTTTTAGATTTGCAAAATTTCTCATAGATCATCCCAAAAATTGGTTAGATTGAACGGAGAAAAAAAAAACCACCTTAAAAAACGTGTAAAAGATGAGTAGGTATTGTGTCCAGTTTTTTTTTATGTACTTGATATCTTAGGTATGAATATTTGATGAATTATATATGAATACTTGATATCTTAGGTATTCATACTTTCTATTTTGTATGTGAATTAATTTAATCAATGACTGGGGGACTGGTGGTGTGATCCACGTGACTTTTTGGTTGTGGTCTCCAATGCAGTCTGACAGTTACTATCCCCGAAAAGTAATGTCCCCAGTTTGTATGTGAATTAATACTTCATATCTTAGGTATGAATACTTGATGAATTATATATGAATACTTCATATCTTAGGTATGAATACTTTCCATGTTGTTGAATGGGGGACTGACAGTTGTACTTTGACCGTTAGGGGGACTGACAGTTGTACTTTGACAGTTAAGTTAGGGGGACGTTTAGGGGACTGAATGGGGGAGACTGTTAGTCGATCCCTAATTTTATTTTACATACTAAGTGCAAAATACTTATCAATCCATATTTAACTGTAGAATGATAATACATTAGATATGCACACTTCATATATATATTACAGCCATAATTTATAACAACAAAAAACGATATTCTAAAACTATAAAATCTAAATATGGAAACAAAATACTACTAGAAAATTAAAAAAGAACCTGAAAAATCTTGTTATTTCTTTCGAGAGCAAATTCACCATGAACTCCTTTTATTATCTTAATATATTAATTTATCGATCGGTAATCTGTGAGGTCAATTTGGATCCGATGTCCATTGGACTTAAAGTGAGTTCGATGGGTTCGATGACCGTCTGATCTGCTTTAAGATTTGCGCCTGCAACTTTCACATTTACTTTAAAATTTGTGTGCACGAATCTTAAAGCAGATAGGACGGTCCCGAAACCTATCGGACCTAAATTTGAGTCCGATGGACATCGGACCCAAGCTGCTCTCGGAATCTGTAACTCCAAAACTTAAGACTAACTAATTGGTCTTAATATATTCGACTTGATTGTAATTTGATTTTTAAATTCGTAAAATATCTCACCGAATACCATTTATTGACACGTGGGTTCCACATATGTTACGAACCACACATGAACCATGATTCCATGAATCATGACCAGTCTACTAAACATAAATAACTACACAAAATAAGACACGATCAGGTAAAAGGAAAGAACACGTGGAGCCTGTTAGAAATTTCCAGAGATGCCCACCGTTTCAGTTTCAAGTCTTTGTGTTTTTTCCCTTCCTTTTTTCTCTCGACAAAAACTTTTAAAGCCTGTAACTGTTAGCCCAGTTTGTACTTTTTACGCTTCAGAGAATTACTGTGCATCACATGGGCCGTTTAATTCGGCTGTGGCAAATAAATGCGGTGTCAGAAATCAAATGTTTTAAGAGAGAAAGGTAGTTGGCGCTGGCCGCTGGGACCTCGTTTGATTTCATTCCCGAGTCCGTATCCTCTGAATAGGCAGTTGAAAACGGACCGGTCTTAATTTTTAGTATAATCATGCTAATTATACATTAAAAGAAGTAATCTAATAAATATTTAAAAAATAAAACTCTCATGACCAGTCAAAAAATAGCCAGTCTTAATTTTTAATCCAACCGGCCATTTTATGACCGGTTTGGATATTTTTAAAAAAACCCAGCTAAGCTGAGTATAATTAATATTTTATAAAGAAAAGAAAGTGGGATGTCATGGGGCAACCCGATCCAGGAAAGAAAAAAAAAAAAAGGTGGAACGCCATGGGACAACCCAACCCAAGAAACGAAAAAATTTTGCCTCTGCAATCTTTGGAACTTTTTTTTTTTTTTTTCCGTTCACTAGATTGAGTTGTCACATGGCGTTCTACTTTTTTTTTTTTTCTTTTCTGGGTTGGGTTGCCCCATGGCATCTCACTTTTTTTTTTTCTGTTTCCTGAGTTGGTTGCCCCATGACGTCTCACTTTTTTTTTCTTATCCTAGGTTGGGTTGCCCCATGGTGTTCCACTTTTGAAATTTTTGTTTCGTTTTTTTCCCGGGGTTGAGATGTGTCATGGCGTCCCTACGGGACGGCATGGCTTGTTACTGCGCGCCTTCTCATTTTTAAAATTTTCGCACGAGATTTCTTATTTTTAATATTTTTTTTTCTTATGAATAAAAATTTCGGTGTATTGCGCATAAGGAGCATTTTGTTCATTGTTTATTAATTTATTGTTTATACTTCTAAATATAGTTTTGGCAAAAGTAACCAAAATATATATTTTTTTCAAATTAAATTAAATATCCACTAAAACTGTAAAACGTGAAAAACTCATCAACTACTTAAATACAATGTGGGTTGGTGGTTTTAAACTTAAATGCTTAACTAATTGTGGGTTAAAAAAATAAGAATCCGACTACTTTTGGATGGGATACAAAACACCGAAATTTTTATTTTTAACATTTTAAATAAATTAATTAATAAAATAACCATCGTTTTTGGTCAATTCTATATTTAACACGGCCGCAGAATACCGGAGCGGACCCATTTGGGGGAGGCCGCAGAATGCCGGAGCGGACCCCCATATGGGGCCGCAGAATGCCGGAGCGGACCCTATTTTTTTTTTTTTTTTATCTGATTATGAAGTTGATTATGATTTTGTTTTGGAAATTTTTATCAAGTTTGTACTGGAAGTTGTGTGTACTTATGTTTGAAATTGTTGTTCGTCGTTTAATCTGAAATTGTTGTTCGTCGTTTGTTTGATCAAAAGAAACATTACAATAGAACAATGAGCCATATAATTAACCGAAAATACGTCTAATTTACTTTTTTTTTCCTTTTATTTAATTTAGTTTAGATTTAAATTATATTTCGATTCAATTTAAATTTTAATTTAGATTTATATTTATATTCAATTTAGATTTAATTTATTTGCATCTAATTTAGATTTGAATTTTATTTAATTTAGATTTAGATTTATATTATCAATTTAAATTGAACGTTTACAAAATATATTATCAATTTAAAATGTTTATTGTTTTAAAGTAATTGATTTAAGATATTTTTGATTTATATTTTATTTAACCTATTAAAAATAAATGAACGTTTAGAAAATATATTATCAATTTAAAATGAAATTTTGACAAAAAAGGGCATAACTTTTGATCCGTCCGTCGGATCGGGCTGAAATTTTGACATGAGCTCCACAGCCCCAAAACCAAGCTAACTTCCTTTCGGGACCGATCCGACCGTCGGATTCGTCAAAAACTAAGGGAAGAGCCTCAAAACTTGAGTTGAAGTTTCCGATTAAGATTTTCATGTCTATCATTCAAAAAAAATAGGGTCCGCCGAAATTTTTATTTTTAACATTTTAAATAAATAAATTAATAAAATAACCATCGTTTCTGGTCAATTCTATATTTAACACGGCCGCAGAATACCGGAGCGGACCCATATGGGGGGTACCGCAGAATGCCGAAGCGGACACCCATATGGGGCCGCAGAATGCCGAAGCGGACCCGGGTCCGCACTATGCCGGAGCGGACCCTGGTCTTTATATCCCGAAAATGACAGCGAAATTTCATTCCACACTCTCACACCTTCTCTCTCCTGAGTTAGCTCTCTGATCTGTAAGTTTTTTCTCTCTTCTTTTAAATTTTTTATTTTTATTTCAGTAGATTAATAATTTAATTAGAATAATTAATTTAGCAATAATTAAATTAGAATAATTTAATTAGAATAATTAATTTAAATTAATTAATTTAGTTAATTTAATTGTAGGTTTTTTCTGTATTGAATTGAAAAAATGGCTCTTATGGTATCCATCTACACTGGTGGGGATGTATTAATAGGTCCTAATGGGGTTTACTACAGTATTGGACCCGTTACTGTGATCCCGGTATTGCCAGGTACGGATTATTTGGGACTTAAATCAAGTATATGTGGGAATTTGGGGTTGGATCAGGGTCAGTATGACCTTAAAATTGATGCCAAAATTAGCATGCCGACTAGTTCGGCACAAACCTGGTTCCAACTATTTCCAATTCAGAATGAGGGAGTCTGGCAGGTATTGTATAACCAAACCATGAGTTTTTCTGGGGGTGCATACAAGATAATTGACCTATATGTGGAGGTTACCAGAGCCCGGCGTTCGAACCCAGTTCAGAGGTTAATCCAGGGTCGTAGTCGGGGTAACTCATCCGGCTCTAGTCCATCCCCTGTCCAAATTGACCAACCGTCCAGTAGTCGGGCCCCAGTTCAGAGAGACCGACCCTCCCGTCGGGCCCCATCCCAGACTGACCAGCCTTCATCTAGTCGGACCGCTCATTGGGGTCAAACTTGTAATCCGGATGAATCTGATGAAGAAGTGGATCCGGAAATACTAGAGGCAGAGGAAAATTGGGGTCATGTTGATCCTGAGGGTATGAGCGATTATTCTGACCAGGAAGATACCGGGCCTGTGCTCGGAATATCAAGGAAATTCAAGATGGATAGCGGGTTTCAGATAATGGATCGCGGGTTTCAGCACCCGATTCATGCTTTCAACGACACATCAGGGTTTATGGAAGCCAATTCGGGTTTGTTTGGAAGTAGAGCAGATTTTGAGAATGAATTGTCCGAGGGACAAACATATGACTCAAAGGAGGAAATGAAGAGCGCAATTGCCAGGTTTCACATCCTTTGCAACAAAGAGTTAATACCTACGCACAGTGACCGCACAAGAATGAGGTTCAAGTGCAAGGACAGTTACTGTGGGTGGTACATACTCGCAAGGGCCACCGGTTATGGAACACAATGGCGTGTCTCCAAATGCCCAACACAACATTCATGCCACGCGGATGCGACAAGAACAGATCACTCCCAGTTGTCAGCTGCTATGGTTGCCGAGTGTATATCCGCTCACATGAGGAACGATGTCGACTTGAGTATTCAGGCTGTCCGAATTGCTGTTGCTGAAAGGTACAACGGTCAGATACCGGCGTACAACAAACTATGGCGTGGCCGTGAGTTGGCAATAGCCCGTCAATTTGGCAGTTGGGAGGGGTCATACGCTCTTGTAGTTCCATTGTTGGAGGCAATGAAAAGAAGCAACCCAGGTACTACATTGTTCCTTTAATTTTTACGTTATTTCATTATCAATCAAAAATTGAACTTATTTTTTTAAATTTATTGACAGAAACATTGTTTGAGGTGACCTCATATCCCACTGGTGAACCTGGACCATGGAGGTATTTTCATAGGGCGGCTTGGGCATTTGGACCGTGCATAGCTGCTTTTCAACATATCAGACCGGTCATCACAGTTGATGCATGTTTCCTGTCAGGCCGGTATAAAGGTAACTAATTTGATTGTTTTCACTTTATTTATTTTAGTTGATTTCGGCTCTTACAAAATTTATTTTACCACAGGCAAGCTGTTGATTGCAACCGGGTACGATGCTGAAAATCAGCTCCTCCCGTTGGCTTTTTCACTGGTAGAATCAGAGAGTTATGACGATTGTGCGTGGTTCATGAAATGGTTGAGGATCAATGTAATCCGCTCCAGATTCATGTGTGTCATCACTGATAGGGGAAAGGGTATCAAGAAGGTGTTCAGACAAGATGATATGGGGTGGAACGAGGAGGATGAGGATCAATGTGTTCACCGTCTTTGTGCTACTCACATAGCCGAGAACATGAAGAAGAACGGTTGCAGTGATAAGGCAATCCGTTTTTTTAGAATATGTGTGACTAAGAGGAAGATGAGGAGGTACGAGCAAGGAATGCAAGCAATGGGGCAGGCATGTGACATTGCCCTCAATTGGCTGGACGGTGTGGGTAAGTATTTGGATCAAGATGAGAACGAGTGCCCCAAACCATGGAAGATATTCCAAGCACTGGACGGTGGTTACCGTTGGGGCATCATGACTACAAACGGGTCTGAGTCGCTTAATAAGGTCTTCAAGTCCTCTCGTAGGCTACCGGTTGCAGCAATAATTGAAGACACATTTTACAAATGTATGACATGGTTTGCGCAAAGGAGGGCCAAAGCGGAATGGGAAGTCAGTCAAGGTCAGCAATTCTCGTGTCGTGTGCATAAGGTACTTTTATTGTAGTTATTTCTTCATAATTTTTAATGAAGTTTGTTAAAAAAAATATCTGACTTCTTCATTATTTTTAATTTTTCGTAGCTGATCAACAAACGGTTCGAGAGGTCCGATAAAATGAAGACGCTAGGGGGCTTTGGAAACAACAACGAGTTCGAGGTAACCGCCACACAGGAGAGAGTTCACGCTTTCATACCTGACGATTCTGGTCGGTTTTACCAAGGCCAATTACAAATATACGGTGATAATCGGGGATGATCACACGGTAACTTGCACGTGCCAGAAGCCTCAATTGGAGAGAATACCGTGCTCTCATGTTCTGTCCGTGTGTCGTCTCCGAGGCATCGACCCTGGCGTATTTGTAAGTCACTATTATCACATCCATACACTGATCAACACATGGAGCGCACAATGGCATGTTTATGGAAATCAGTCGGAATGGCCTCCACACGATGGCCCGGTCCTTGTTCCAGAGAAAAAAAATATTTCTGTGGGCAGAAGACAGCACGACAGAATTCCGATGTGGATGGATGTTCTACATAATAGGAGAAGAGGACACCAAGCCGGCCGAGATACGCAAGAAAGACAAAACAGAGCTGCTCGGGCTGCACGAGATTGAGAGTTAATATTGTTTTTCTAATTGTACTTGTAAAACTATTGTTTATTTTCGGTTAATTAGACGTATTTGTAATTTCCGATAACATTCGCATGTTCTATTGTATGCTTCTTTATATGGCTCCTTGTTCTATTGTAATGTTTCTTTTGATCAAACAAACGACGAACAACAATTTCAGATTAAACGACATTTCAAATATAAGTAATTATACACAACTTCAAGACAACCGTTACATTTTTGCTAAAAATTTCCAAAACAAAACCATAATCAAATTCAGAATCAGAAAAAAAAAAAAAAAAAACCAGGGTCCGCTCCGGCATAGTGCGGACCCGTGTCCGCTCTGGCATTATGCGGACCCATATTTGGGTCCGCTCCGGCATTCTGCGGCATCTCCCAAATGGGTCCGCTCCGGTGTTCGGCGGCCGTGTTAATTATGGAATTGACCAGAAACGGTGGTTATTTTATTAATTTAATTCTTTAAAATGTTAAAAATAAAAATTTCGGTGTTTTCTGCGATCTTTCCTTGTGTTGAAGAAAGAAAGAAGAGATGCATGAGAAGAGTGCATTTAGTTTGCAAACCAAAACAAGTATTCTCATAAATGTTGTAGGTCCCTTTTGTTTCTGCGCTGTAGCTAGCTCATTCTTCTTTGCTGTCAGTAGTCAGATACTTACCAGTTACAAGCAAACAGCAATAAATTAAATCTTCAATAGTAATTAGGATTATATATATAATTTTATGAACTGTAGAGCTATAATATTTTTTTTTGGAAACCTGCTTAATTAATTATTGAGGATATTGTTTTCGTCATTACCGGCTAGCAGTTGATTCACATTTCACTAACATCTCATATATTACTAATTGTTATTAATTATTTTATTTTTGTACATGAATCACATTTTTGACAATACATAGTTAACTTCACAGTTTTTAAATTAATAAACCGCTAGTGATTTGTGCGAGCGGATTTTCTCTGGTGAGAAGAATCATTGTTGTTTAATCAAATGAGGGCATGGCTCTTATTTTCTCAAAAAAAAAAAAGAAGAATCATTGTTCTAATTGCAAGCGATTTTGTGCTAGCGAATTTTACACGAAATTTCTATGACGAGAAAAATAACTCTAAAATCTAATTAATTTGATTAATTCCAAATTTGGATTAAATTGGACATGCATTGTTCAAATCTAGCTAGCAGATTATTTTCAAGCTTTCTCTTCAATCTTCTACTATTATATATCCCAACTAAATGATACTGTCTCAATGCCAGTACCACTGCAGATCGCAGTTGAATAAAGTTTTAAATTAAGACACACTACGTCTCAGCGGGGATATCGATGCTGGTTTAATTAGGTACCAGCTAGTCAGCTACGACTGGTTTGTCTGTGTGACTGTGTTGGGCATTGCCGACGGATTTATTTGTTTAGAAGAAAAGATACTATCCCAATTAATCACTTAGAGGTTAGTTTAGAAGGTATTAAATTTTTTCTGGTTCATTTGTCAGTCAGGATGACCAGAAAAAGTACAAGTAAAAACTACAACATTTGGGCATGCATAGTTCTATGTAACAAGCATATTTCCCTGCAGAGATAGAAAATGCTACCCTACTAATTTATGAGAAGGGTTATGACGTAATTATGAGCAATCTTGCTAGCAGCCGTTCCAATAACTTAGCCCACAGATCTAGGATCTAGCAGACATTGTTTACTGTTACACAACTACTATTTTGCGGTGATCTCTTCACAATAAAACGCATATAATTGCTCAATATATATCAAATGTTAGACCACTACTATTTTGCTTAAAATTAAAGATTGGTTAAAAGGTTATGCAAGATTAAGACCCAGCCAAATGTTATTTGATCAGAAAAAATAGCAAATTCTTCATGGAAAAGTTAGTAATCATGAGCGTCTTAATTTGCAAGACGCACTAATGTCCATAATAATAAGCTTCTCGAATAATATATTATTAGTGCATCATATTATTTTTTTTAGCACTTCACGAATTATATGCAATTTATTCAATGTTATTGTAAAATTTTTAAATTTTGTATTTGTTTGAAATGAAATATATATATATATATATAGGACAGTGCTACGGTGCTATGCGTATATAAGGCCCCTCCGTGCTACGGCTCACTTTTTGAGTTTTCAAAATCATAACGGTCGATCCGAACCGTTCAACATGATCTCCATATGAATATGTACTTGCAAACCAAATTTTACATTTTTTAGAATTTTTTTACTATTTATTAAGCCACTTTGAAAATCGCTGATCCAATGGTCCAGAAAAGTTTACTGTTGTGTACAAATTAGTGTTTTTTCAAAGTGGCTTCATAAATAGTAAAAAAATTCTAAAAAATGTAAAATTTGGTTTGCAAGTACATATTCATATGGAGATCATGTTGAACGGTTCGGATCGACCGTTAGAATTTTGAAAACTCAAAAAGTGAGCCGTAGCACGGAGGGGCCCTTATATACACGTAGCATATTAGCCAGATTCTATATATATATATAGGAATTGGCTAGCGTGCTACGCGTAGCTAATGTCCTCATATGCTATGGTATTTTCTGCCATCGGATTAACTTCAAAATTCGCGCACAGATCATGCGCTGAGAAGGGTAGTTATCCTCTGCGGAGTTCTATAAAACTCCGCAGGTGCGGAGCAAATGAACGGACCAGATTAACTCTCAGCCGCTTTGTGATCGGATTAACGGAGGGGGCAGTATTATTGTGCTTTTAGATTCGTGCAAAGTTAAAACTAACGGACCACTAACGGATCAGATTAAAAGAACCGCAGTCTGCGGAGCTTTTAAGCTCCGCAGAGGATAACGTTCCGCGCTGAGAATTCTAATGGAGACGGAGACGGAAAACTAAAAAAAAATGAAGCGCTCTGTTAGATTAAGCGCTGGACCCCTTTCTTTCTCTCCGTATTGCCTACCTCTCAAATTTCTGTCCCTGTCGCCTCTTGTTCGCTCTCTCTCTCACACATCTCGACTGATCGATCCGCCTCAGCCCCTCCTCCACCGCGCCCTCTGATAAGACGCTCTCACTCTCCGTTAGTTTTTCGCCCGTCGCACCCCTCCTCCCCGCCTGCTCTCCTCTACAATCGAGCCACCCTCTCAAGTTTCTCAAGTTTCTCCAGGGTCACCACTCCGCTCTCTGATCAGAAGTTGTTCAGCACGAAACAGAGGTTGCATCCATTTACTCTTTTTTAAATTTGTTCAATTTAAATATGAATTAAAGATAAAGCAATTTTGAGACCTTTGAGGGGCTAATTAAAATAGTCCTGTGGATTTCATTCTTTTCCATCAAATAAGAAATGAAACAAATTAGAGCTGGGTTATTTTAATTTGACAAAACCTGAACCATTTGAGCTGGGTTATTTTACTCATTATGGAATCATTAACAAGTTATGCAATCACAATTTTTTGTATGTATCACGCTTCAGCGCCTTGTTGGTCGAAACAAAGCCGTACAAAAATAAGCACTTGGTTTCTCTTCTTATCGAAATCAGATAAAGTACGGGACCGTTTGCTCTCAGCATTCATATTACTGTTACACTTGGTTTTGCTGTTCTGACACTGGAACTACTAGTGTATTATTGTTATTGTTACACTGGATTTGGTAATTTGATATAATACAGGGATGTAATTCTTTATGTCAAGTGGAACGGATCGGTCAAACAAAGTATTGGCTTGCTTTAGCTGATAGGATAATGCTTAATTAAGTGTGTTCTTATGATATTCATAGAAGCCTGCACTAAGTATCTGAACCAAACAGCAAATGCTAAAAGGAAGATGCAAATTGTTGACTTCGAAATTGTGTTTGAAATTATCAGGAAGATGCAACAAGGAATATTCCAGAAATTTTGTTTGAAATTATCAGGAAGATGCTTGATTTGATCCCCAAATGCACATTGCTGTATTCATTAATGATCTCTCTATATTCATCTTACCGGTTGAAGAGTACATCGATCCACTGATGTCATAATGCAAGGGAAGGAAGAGAAAGCCGAAAAGGCTGAAACCGATGTTAGAAAAGGATGCCCCCAAAAGACGCACTTGTAGCTACTGCAGTGAGAAAGGGGGCCACAATTTTCGAAGTTGTCCTAAGGTATGTCATCCCTCTTGTATAATTTTTCTATTTTTTAATTTTTATTACATGAATACATGAATGTAATTTTTGTGTTTGTAGCGCAAACAAGATATGGCTAATGGAAAGAGAAAACGAGTTGAAGATGATGATACTTGAAGCATTTTTCTTTTATTTTTGGTTGGAGCTGTGGTGTGAAGGAACTCAGTGAATGAATGAAGGACAAACATAGGAATTACTTGTGCATTTTGATAGATAGAAATTACTTGTGTATTTTGATAGAGCTCTCTTCTTTTGTTATACTACTTAGATTGCTCATGCTTTCTTTTAAATTTGCTTCTATTTCCTTGTACCAGCCCTTGACTGCACATGAAAAGAATTGTTTTTTTAGTTTAATTTTGCTTCATGAATTTTGGTGTTAAGTTATGAACTGGGTTCTTCAGTAATTTTGGTGTAGACATAAATGTGAATTGATATTGTTGTATCAGATTGAATTGGTCTTATTATCATTAATTTGCTTGTTCTCCTTAATTTATAACATTGTGTTCAATTCATTATCATTGCTTGTGCTCCTATTGTGTGTTAATTTACAATATTATCTTTACAACTATTATGTAATTTAAAGTTTTATGGGGTCCTGTTTGCAATTTTTCACATCCCTATGTCAGTCTCATTTGAACTCAAGTTGGTTCATATCAAAGGGTGTTTTGTTGTCAGGTTTTGACCTTTAAAAGAATAAACATAACATGACATCTTCAACAAGAAAATTCATATCATTTTGAAAATTCAACAAGAAACTATGTAACATCACTATATATAGTTGGTACAAGCAAACTATGTGAAAAAAAAACTGTACCAACAGCTCACATTCAGCACACTATCATCTATTGTCAGTTAAAAAAAAATGAAACATAAACCATGATTTATACTTAACAAATTCAACAGGTTAGCACACATGCAGAAGTCAACATATGCAAAATAAGGGGGACATCCATCTCAAAATCCTCGATGTACTCTTCAGCCGACAAGGGAACAATGTATGTTGCTCTTAAAAACCCCTTCTTCTTCATTGTTTGCTCTAAAACCTGTTTTGCAAAAAAAAAAAAAATGTGAAATGACCAAATTAATCTCAAGAGTGACATGTCAAGAGCTTAATATAAATGTAGTTGTTCAACTAAAACTCAAATTGAAATTTTGTGTATATATATATATATATTCACAATGGAGTTAACAATGCTGCCAATGTAACCTTCTTACCATTATTCTCTTCACTCTTTCTGTGCGCCTAACTGAATACTGGATTCTCTTTGCTCTTTCAGTGCACAATTCAAAATTTATTACAATAGCTATAGTTTAGGCATAATTACTAGTGGAGTTTAGATTTTGTTTAGCTCATAATTACTTTTAGTAGTTATATTCAATGGTAAAACCATGAATAACTATCAATAAAGTATGCTACCAGAAACCCCAAATGACCAACCAAGGCAATATTTATCCCAATGAAGTACAAATCAAATTGTTCTGTTAGACTTAATCTAACAAATTTTGCATCAGTTCACCCTCAGTTGCACAATTCTACATGGCCTAACCTTCAATTTAACCCATTCTGGCATCGAAAGGTGACATCACAGCCAAATATTAAACATGCCAAAAAAATGTACATATAAAATAAACAAAAAGCCCAATCATGTCCAACAGTCACAAGAACCATACTAGCTGATGCATACACGCATGGGACTCTATGCACAAAAATCTTAGGAACAATTAGAAATAAACAATTACACCATTGGCGTGAAATTGCTTATTGCTTAGTAACGAATTGCATTAAACTGGAAAAAAGTGTAATCTTTGTTTTTTTAGTATCTCCAGGATTATGTGGAAGCATAGATAGAGAGAGACCTGATCTGTGGAGAGAATGCGGGGCTAGAGGAGAGGCGGACTGCATCAGCGTAGAAAGCGCAGCGCGAGAGGACAAAATTCGAGCGACAGTGGCAGAAGGGAGGAGAGAGGGCGGAAGGTAGGGGAGCAGATCCGACGGAGAGGAGGGCAAGAAAGCCCTAGCAAGGTTGGGGCACTGGGAAATAGTTGGAAGAGAAGAGAATTTCAGAGGAAGACGATAAGGGTTCAACGCTTAACTCTAACGGAGCACTTCGTTTTTTTTAATTTTCCGTCTCCATTAGAATTCTCAGCGCATGATCTGTGCACGAAGTTTAAAGTTAATCCGATGGCAGAAAATACCATAGCATATGAGGACATTAGCTACGCGTAGCATGCTAGCCAATTCCTATATATATATATATATATATAATTTTTTTTAAATAATGAATTATTGTCGTATTATATTCAAATCACAAATTTTATAAATTACCAAATTATTCTAGAACTATGAATTTCTTACTATTCCAGTGTGGCTTAATTTCTTGAATGTTGTTTTGCAAAACTTTCATGTTTCTTTTTTGGTTGTCTTTAAATTTTTCGTTAGCAGGTAGATCTTACCGTTCTTTTATCTATTTATTTGCTAATTAGTGTGCTTGTCTATGCATGTGAAAGAAATAGAACCTGTTCCTTTTGTTATATATGATTAGTGTACTATATCTGTAACTGGCAACTTGGAAACCTAAGTACCTAACTATCGCTAGCAAAAGATCTATCAGGCTAACCTAAATATATAATTAGTTGTAAAGTACATGGAATTATGCGTATGTTTCCTTTTAATTTATATAGTGCATTGCTATTTTGCTGCCAAGTTGGTGATTGGTGCCGTGTAGTAATAAAAAATATGGCACTACTTTGTCTTCCCGTGGGTGGAGCATTTAATGAGACCGGTAGTAGATGCGCTACTGAGTACTGAACCAGGCCTCCTAGTAACTCACCGAATTCGTATCCTCTGCATTAACTCAAAAGGGAATCTTTTGAGTTAATACATCTCGACCATGCGATCTACCTTAATATCCGTGCAAATTAGATCCGCACTAATATTAAAGGGCCTCTCTGTTAAAATCAGACGGCCGGATTGGCTCCGTTTAATATCAGACGGCCGAGATGCATTAATCAAAATATTCCCTTTTGAGTTAATGTAGAGGATACGTGTTCGTAACTCATCCCCTTCTATTTAAACCCCTTAACAACGATCTTTTCATGCCTCAGTTACTCACTCCACCTCCCCTACACACACTGACTCCAACCCACCTACACACACACACACATTCAATTCTCATCTCCACCACTTTGATCACATTATGGCTGTTTCCTTTCTCTCGGTCATTGCATCCCTAGTTGCCACCTTTCTCACCGTCATTCTAGTTCAAATTTTACGCTATAACCTCCGGTACAGGGCTCTCCGTCTCCCCCCGGGCCCAAAGGGATGGCCCATCGTAGGCAACCTCTTTCAAGTCGCCTTTTCCGGCAAGCATTTCATCCACTACATCCGAGACGTCCGTAAAGAATACGGTCCGATCGTGACCCTCCGTATGGGGGTCAAAACTCTGATCGTGATAAGCAGCCCCGAGCTTGCTTACGAGGCGTTAATTGAGAAGGGTCAACAGTTCGCTAACCGGCCAGCTGAGAACTACACCAGAAATATATTCAGCTCCAACAAATTTACCGTCAATTCGTCTGTGTATGGACCTGAATGGCGGGGTCTTCGCCGAAACATGGTATCCGGTATGCTAAGCGTTGCACGGCTGAAGGAGTTCAGGCCTGTAAGGGCCCGTGCCATGGACCGGTTCATTGCACGTATTCGATCTGATGCAGCTGGGTCGCCTGACGGTAAGTCAGTTTGGGTTTTGCGTAATGCCCGTTTTGCAGTGTTTTGTATTCTGTTAGACATGACCTTTGGTCTTTTGGACCTGGACGAGTCACATATCATGCACATCGATTCGGTCATGAAGCAAGTCCTGCTCTCTACCGGGGCCCGCATGGATGACTACCTGCCATTCCTCCGTCCCTTCTTATATAAGAACCAGGCCAAGGTGCTAGCAACCAGAAAAGAACAGGTCAAAACCATACTGCCACTAATCAACCGGCGGCGTGCAATCCTTAAGGACCGCTCGGTGGACCCCAGCGCTGCACCATTCTCATACCTCGACTCGCTTATTGACCTGCAAGTTGAAGGACGCGATAAACCCCCGACAGATGATGAACTTGTTACCCTCTGTTCTGAATTACTCAACGGAGGCACTGATACTACCGCGACCGCCATTGAATGGGCAGTTGCACGAATTATCGATAACCCATCGATCCAGTCTCGTCTGTACGAAGAGATCCAAACACAAGTCGGCCAATCTCGGCCGGTTGATGAGAAGGATACAGAGAACATGCCTTTCCTACAGGCATTTGTCAAGGAGCTTTTACGAAAGCATCCTCCGACCTACTTCTCTCTGACTCACGCCGCGGTTAAGGCAGGATCTACACTTGGTGGTTATGATGTTCCCGCAGATGCAAATCTGGACATCTTTTACCCTACAATTGCCGAAGACCCAAAATTGT